>CANUEZ040000493.1:10000-20000 GCA_948099385.1 Fasciola hepatica | reverse complement strand
AGTTTGAGAATAGGTTGAGGACGTTTCGCCCCCAATGCCTCTAATCATTCGCTTTACCGGATAAAACTGTTTATATCACAGAATGCCAGCTATCCTGAGGGAAACTTCGGAGGGAACCAGCTACTAGATGGTTCGATTAGTCTTTCGCCCCTATACTCACGTTTGACGATCGATTTGCACGTCAGAATCGCTGCGGTCCTCCACCAGAGTTTCCTCTGGCTTCAACCTGCGCAAGCATAGTTCACCATCTTTCGGGTCTCAACATGTACGCTCATGCTCCGCCCCGACGATGAGCAAGCACGAGGCTGCCTCTACGCCATGGGACGGGCCGGTGATGCGCCTGCCGCTCGAAGCTTGGTAGTACCGCGCATGAGAAACGACAGGATCTCACCTCAGCCCAGACAAGCCGAGCCTTCACTTTCACTGCGCCTTTGGGTTTCGTAACGCCCAATGACTCGCGCACATGTTACTCTCCTTGGTCCGTGTTTCAAGACGGGTCAGGTGGATAGTCTACCACTACACCACAGACTGTGGGCCCTTTCAAAGTGCAACAAACGCAACCGCCGACCGAAAGACACCGAGCCATCACCTGGCCTGCATTCACAAGCAACAAGGCAACCAGACCCAGAGCCGCCGGCGCGACAGGCACGCCCGCACGCACAACAAGCCGCCGTCTCCGACGTACCGCACAGAACCGAAGCAGTCGGCTATTACACCCGAAGCACGATAAATCGCACAACGGGCTACCTGCCATCCCGACCTAGCAAGGACACAAGGACCCTACCAAGCCGGTTTAACCGCAACAGCCAGACAGCAACGTCGGTCGTGGTGAACACTCTGAGAAAGTGCACTGGCAAGCAGGTCCGTCAGTACCCGGGCGCACAACACCTGATGAGTGATTCGCGCATCCCCACCGAAGCGGGGACCTGCAGCTAAGCAGACCCGAGCACACAACCAATATGACCAAGCTCATGCCATACTCACCAGCTGAATCCTCAGAGCTTGCAGTTCAACTCCACCTGTTTACCTCTGAACGGTTTCACGCACTGTTTACTCTCTCTTCAAAGTACTTTTCAACTTTCCCTCACGGTACTTGTTCGCTATCGGACTCGTGCTAGTATTTAGCCTTGGATGGAGTTTACCACCCGCTTTGGGCTGCATTCACAAACAACCCGACTCCAAGGTCTGCTCAGGAAGATACTGGCCATTCTGAATCTCCACCCCCACGGGCCTTTCACCCTCATTGGGCCATGTCCGAGTAACCTTACTCATTATAGGACTTAGGGTGGAGCAGCATCTTCGCGAGCTAACCTGAACACCACATTGCCTAGGGGCCAAATGACCACAGGCTTCGGTGCTGGGCTTTTCCCTGTTCACTCGCCGTTACTAAGGGAATCCTGGTTAGTTTCTTTTCCTCCGCTTAGTGATATGCTTAAGTTCAGCGGGTAATCACGTCTGAACCGAGGTCAGGAAGACAGACCACGAAGGGTACCGTCGCTATATGAAAATAGCATCAGACACATGACCAAGTTCAGCATCAAACCAATGACAAAGTGACAGTGACGGAACGTGCCTGGTATGGAATTATCCCAGAAATCATAAGTGTGCCGACTAGGGGATCGCCAAACACACTGACAACTGAGTACCAACCCGATTATTAAACCACGATTCCGCCACTGCACCTCACCACGGCTTTCTGCCAAGACAAGGGTGCATCCGGATACATTAGGGAAACGCCATAGATCTGGCACCTCACATGATTACTCATAGAGGAGATCACGCCAGCTGGCAAAACCCAAGCCACGACTTTTTGGGCGTCGTGATAGTTTATAAGCCGACCCTCGGACAGGCGTGGCCACAGGCTAACCCATGGCCGCAATATGCGTTCAAGATGTCGATGTTCAAAGCAGTATGCAGTTTGCATTAATTCACACAGTTGGCTGCGCTCTTCATCGACACACGAGCCGAGTGATCCACCGTTCAGAGTTGTACGTATGGTCAAAGACCAGGTTATCAGTCCAACCCGGGATAGGCACCGCCGGGCGACGTACGTGCAGTCCAGCCACAAGGACCGGGTGCATGCGAGGGCAATGGCAAAGAATGGCAAGCCATTCAGTACCACTTTAACAGTGTAAATGTAGTAATGAAACAGTTCATAGGGCGGGAGCAGGGCCGTAGCCCAAATCTCCTCTTTAAGCCTAGCACTACCAATCGTGGCAGTACAACCCGTTCTCCTGGCTTGGACAAGCGCCCCGAGAGACGCAAGCATACCATCGGAGTATCATACAGGTAGGCACCCCATCAGTGTTCGGATATGCTGTGACCTCAATGAGCCAGGCATAGCCGTCCGCAAATTTTTATCGCATGACATGACGGTCACACGTGTATCGCTTGTGTGAGAGTAGATTTTCAGGTAATGATCCTTCCGCAGGTTCACCTACGGAAACCTTGTTACGACTTTTACTTCCTCTAAATGATCAAGTTTGGTCGTCTTCTCAGCACCGGTCGAGCGGCCGAAGCCACTACAATGGCACCAATCCGAGGACCTTGCTAAACCATTCAATCGGTAGTAGCGACGGGCGGTGTGTACAAAGGGCAGGGACGTAATCAGCGCAAGCTTATGACTTGCACTTACCAGGAATTCCTCGTTCACGGGGAACAATTGCAAGCCCCGATCCCAGTCACGACGGTTATGATACAGTTTACCCAACCTGCTCAGGCCAGGATTCCAAACTCGCTGAAACCGTCATTGTAGCGCACGTGCGGCCCCGGACATCTAAGGGCATCACAGACCTGTTATTGCTCAATTTCGTGCGACTGAATACCGCTTGTCCCTCTAAGAAGTAAGTACCTGCGCCGCACCCGCCGGTCAACGTAACCACTACCCCACGAGGAGGCAATGGACAACGCAACCTGCACGAGCACAGAGGACAGGCATACTATTTAGCAGGCCAGAGTCTCGTTCGTTATCGGAATTAACCAGACAAATCGCTCCACCAACTAAGAACGGCCATGCACCACCAACCACCGAATCAAGAAAGAGCTATCAATCTGTCAATCCTCACAGTGTCCGGGCCGGGTGAGTTTTCCCGTGTTGAGTCGAATTAAGCCGCAGGCTCCACTCCTGGTGGTGCCCTTCCGTCAATTCCTTTAAGTTTCAGCTTTGCAACCATACTTCCCCCGGAGCCCAAAGACTTAAGGGTTTCCCGGGGACTGCCCGTGGGGACACATAAAGAACCACCACGGATCGTCAGTTGGCATCGTTTATGGTCAGAACTAGGACGGTATCTGATCGTCTTCGAACCTCTGACTTTCGCTCAAGATCAATGAAAACATCCTTGGCAAATGCTTTCGCTGTAGTTTGTCTGGCGGCGATCCAAGAATTTCACCTCTAACACCGCCATACAAATGCCCCCGTCTGTCCCTCTTAACCATTACTTCGGATCCGAAAACCAACAAAATAGAACCGAAGTCCTATTCCATTATTCCATGCAAGAATTTTCAGGCACAAAGGCCTGCTTTGAGCACTCAAATTTGTTCAAAGTAAACGTGCTGTCCGCCTCCGACACCCGATTAAAGGCACCAAGAAGCATGCCAACAGACTAGCAGGCAAGCCCACCAGTCACGCTGACACCTGTAAACAGACACAGCAGAAAGGAAGCACAACCACGAGACCGACTCGCAAGCTCAACCCGGCAGTAACCAGGCCAGACCCACGAGCGACGGCATGTAGCCATGCGACCCAGATCCAACTACGAGCTTTTTAACTGCAACAACTTTAATATACGCTTCTGGAGCTGGAGTTACCGCGGCTGCTGGCACCAGACTTGCCCTCCAGTTGATCCTCGTTAAAGGATTTAAATTGTACTCATTCGAATTACGGAGCCTCTAGTGAGTCCCGTATCCGTATTTTTCGTCACTACCTCCCCGTGCCGGGATTGGGTAATTTGCGTGCCTGCTGCCTTCCTTGGAAGTGGTAGCCGTTTCTCAGGCTCCCTCTCCGGAATCGAACCCTGATTCCCCGTTACCCGTTAGCACCATGGTAGGCAGGTCACCTACCATCGAAAATTGATAGGGCAGACATTTGAAAGATCCGTCGCCGACACAAGGCCGACTGCGATCAGTGAAGTTATCCAGAGTCATCACAGAATGCAACAGGGACGACCGAAGCCGCCCCCGGTTGGTTCTGTTCTAATAAATCCACCCGTTCCCTCGCGGGTCAGGGCATAGTGGCATGTATTAGCTCTAGAATTACTACAGTTATCCATGTAGTATGTACGATCCAAGGAACCATAGCTGATTTAATGAGCCATTCGCGGTTTCACCGTTTAAAGGTATGTACTTAGACATGCATGGCTTAATCTCTGAGACAAGCATATGACTACTGGCAGGATCAACCAGATTATTCACAGTCCTCAACCCGTTCAGCCGAAGCCGTCGGGGCACAGGATCAAAATCAACGAGCTAGCCGCTGGACCGTGTCGCGGTTTCACGGAGCGTTAGCTTCACATGCGCACCACCACATGTTTTCACAGGAAGAGACGTTGCCCCGGGCGTCACATTCCCATTCATACAGCAGTTTCCTGCTAGCGAATATCGATCATGCACCACCAAAGCAACCTGCACCTGGTCGCCCGGCTTACAGGACAAGCCAATCGGATTAATCAGCTCAAGAGAGGCACGCCACACTCGAGAACGAATGACCAGCCCCGAAGAACCAGCCCTCCGCTAAGGAGCGAGCAGCCATCCCACTTCATATGCGAGGAAATTCACCCCACACCCAGTTACGAGCAACCGCGGCAGGGGCACGCCACCAAGGCGATATCCACCGGCACACGGAAACAGACGATCGCCGCACCAACCCAAGCCGTAGCCCGGGGTAGGTCAGTAAGAACACGGCAACATAGCAAGCTTCAGGATTGTCACCATCGAGCACGCAGGCCAGGGGCATCTATGCTACAATTAGGCCAAGCGACTGGATGTGACCGGTGGGCGTCACCCCACATATATCATGCAAAACTAGATGAGTTACAAACTGGATGATAAAAAATAACACTGAGATGAACTTGGAAAAAAATATGTGTGGACCTTTAGGCTCTATATAGACCAACGGGTCCATATAGAGTCAAATATATATGCGCATCATAGCCTATATGCACCATACAGGCCCATATCTATAGCCTATATAGACTCCCTATGCAAGCCTATAGGCTCGTATGCTGGACTATAGGCTCATATACCGGCCTGTATGCGCTGTATAAGCCCATACCTATAGCCTATACAGACTCCCTATGCAAGCCTATACACTACATACACGGCCTATTGCAACTCCATATAGACGGGTAAACGGCGGTGGTAACCTTGACTCTCTTATGGACCCGTATGCTGGCCTATAGGCCCATATACCAGCCTATATGCATTGTATAGGCCTATACCTATAGCCCATATGGACTCCCTATGCAAGCCTATAGGCTCGCATGCCGGCCCATGGGCTCGTATGCCGGCCCACAAGCCCATATGCCAGCCCATATGCACTGTATAGGCCCATACCTATAGCCTATATAGACTCCCTATGCAAGCCTATAGGCTCGTATGCTGGACTATAGGCTCATATACCGGCCTATATGCGCTGTATAAGCCCATACCTATAGCCTATACAGACTCCCTATGCAAGCCTATACACTACATACACGGCCTATTGCAACTCCATATAGACGGGTAAACGGCGGTGGTAACCTTGACTCTCTTATGGACCCGTATGCTGGCCTATAGGCCCATATACCAGCCTATATGCATTGTATAGGCCTATACCTATAGCCCATATGGACTCCCTATGCAAGCCTATAGGCTCGCATGCCGGCCCATGGGCTCGTATGCCGGCCCACAAGCCCATATGCCAGCCCATATGCACTGTATAGGCCCATACCTATAGCCTATATAGACTCCCTATGCAAGCCTATAGGCTCGTATGCCGGCCCACAAGCCCATATGCCAGCCCATATGCACCATATAGACCCATACCTATAGCCTACATAGACTCCCCATGCAAGCCTATATACTATATGCACGGCCTATGGTAACTCCATATAGACGGGTAAACGGCGGTAGTAACTCGGACTCTCCGAGGAGAGAGGGTACTCCCTATATAACATACAGAACTAGATGAGGGTCTCAGAATGGCTGCAATAAATAGGTTTTTTTGCTATAACTTTTTCAAAAATTAATTTTTCCCGATTATTTTTTTTTGTGCAGTTGTACAAATGCGTGCTGCATGACCCAGTGTAATATCTCCGACCTAGCAAAATATTTCTTCGGACGAATTTCGAAAAAACTGAAACAAAAACCTGAAAGGAGGGTGAGTTACCCCCGCCGATGACCCGAGTACATAAAATCGCAGTTACATGGCCGATGGTGCAATACAGAACGCAGGCACGGCCTATGCTGGCATATAGGCTCCTATGCTACACTATAGGCGCATATGCACGCCTATATACGGCCCGTACGCACGGCCTATGCTGGTATATAGGCTCCTATGCTACACTATAGGCGCATATGCACGCCTATATACGGCCCGTACGCACGGCCTATGCTGGTATATAGGCTCCTATGCTGCACTATAGGCGCATATGCACGCCTATATACGGCCCGTACGCACGGCCTATGCTGGTATATAGGCTCCTATGCTACACTATAGGCGCCTATGCACGCCTATATACGGCCCGTACGCACGGCCTATGCTGGTATATAGGCTCCTATGCTACACTATAGGCGCCTATGCACGCCTATATACGGCCCGTACGCACGGCCTATGCTGGCATATAGGCTCCTATGCTACACTATAGGCGCATATGCACGCCTATATACGGCCCGTACGCACGGCCTATGCTGGCATATAGGCTCCTATGCTACACTATAGGCGCCTATGCACGCCTATATACGGCCCGTACGCACGGCCTATGCTGGTATATAGGCTCCTATGCTACACTATAGGCGCATATGCACGCCTATATACGGCCCGTACGCACGGCCTATGCTGGTATATAGGCTCCTATGCTACACTATAGGCGCATATGCACGCCTATATACGGCCCGTACGCACGGCCTATGCTGGCATATAGGCTCCTATGCTACACTATAGGCGCATATGCACGCCTATATACGGCCCGTACGCAGGGCCTATGCTGGTATATAGGCTCCTATGCTACACTATAGGCGCCTATGCACGCCTATATACGGCCCGTACGCACGGCCTATGCTGGTATATAGGCTCCTATGCTACACTATAGGCGCATATGCACGCCTATATACGGCCCGTACGCACGGCCTATGCTGGTATATAGGCTCCTATGCTACACTATAGGCGCATATGCACGCCTATATACGGCCCGTACGCACGGCCTATGCTGGTATATAGGCTCCTATGCTACACTATAGGCGCATATGCACGCCTATATACGGCCCGTACGCACGGCCTATGCTGGTATATAGGCTCCTATGCTACACTATAGGCGCCTATGCACGCCTATATACGGCCCGTACGCACGGCCTATGCTGGCATATAGGCTCCTATGCTACACTATAGGCGCATATGCACGCCTATATACGGCCCGTACGCACGGCCTATGCTGGCATATAGGCTCCTATGCTACACTATAGGCGCCTATGCACGCCTATATACGGCCCGTACGCACGGCCTATGCTGGTATATAGGCTCCTATGCTACACTATAGGCGCATATGCACGCCTATATACGGCCCGTACGCACGGCCTATGCTGGTATATAGGCTCCTATGCTACACTATAGGCGCATATGCACGCCTATATACGGCCCGTACGCACGGCCTATGCTGGCATATAGGCTCCTATGCTACACTATAGGCGCATATGCACGCCTATATACGGCCCGTACGCAGGGCCTATGCTGGTATATAGGCTCCTATGCTACACTATAGGCGCCTATGCACGCCTATATACGGCCCGTACGCACGGCCTATGCTGGTATATAGGCTCCTATGCTACACTATAGGCGCATATGCACGCCTATATACGGCCCGTACGCACGGCCTATGCTGGTATATAGGCTCCTATGCTACACTATAGGCGCATATGCACGCCTATATACGGCCCGTACGCACGGCCTATGCTGGTATATAGGCTCCTATGCTACACTATAGGCGCATATGCACGCCTATATACGGCCCGTACGCACGGCCTATGCTGGCATATAGGCTCCTATGCTACACTATAGGCGCATATGCACGCCTATATACGGCCCGTACGCAGGGCCTATGCTGGTATATAGGCTCCTATGCTACACTATAGGCGCATATGCACGCCTATATACGGCCCGTACGCACGGCCTATGCTGGTATATAGGCTCCTATGCTACACTATAGGCGCATATGCACGCCTATATACGGCCCGTACGCACGGCCTATGCTGGTATATAGGCTCCTATGCTGCACTATAGGCGCATATGCACGCCTATATACGGCCCGTACGCACGGCCTATGCTGGTATATAGGCTCCTATGCTACACTATAGGCGCCTATGCACGCCTATATACGGCCCGTACGCACGGCCTATGCTGGTATATAGGCTCCTATGCTACACTATAGGCGCCTATGCACGCCTATATACGGCCCGTACGCACGGCCTATGCTGGTATATAGGCTCCTATGCTACACTATAGGCGCCTATGCACGCCTATATACGGCCCGTACGCACGGCCTATGCTGGTATATAGGCTCCTATGCTACACTATAGGCGCATATGCACGCCTATATACGGCCCGTACGCACGGCCTATGCTGGTATATAGGCTCCTATGCTGCACTATAGGCGCATATGCACGCCTATATACGGCCCGTACGCACGGCCTATGCTGGTATATAGGCTCCTATGCTACACTATAGGCGCCTATGCACGCCTATATACGGCCCGTACGCACGGCCTATGCTGGTATATAGGCTCCTATGCTACACTATAGGCGCCTATGCACGCCTATATACGGCCCGTACGCACGGCCTATGCTGGTATATAGGCTCCTATGCTACACTATAGGCGCCTATGCACGCCTATATACGGCCCGTACGCACGGCCTATGCTGGTATATAGGCTCCTATGCTACACTATAGGCGCATATGCACGCCTATATACGGCCCGTACGCACGGCCTATGCTGGTATATAGGCTCCTATGCTGCACTATAGGCGCATATGCACGCCTATATACGGCCCGTACGCACGGCCTATGCTGGTATATAGGCTCCTATGCTACACTATAGGCGCCTATGCACGCCTATATACGGCCCGTACGCACGGCCTATGCTGGTATATAGGCTCCTATGCTACACTATAGGCGCCTATGCACGCCTATATACGGCCCGTACGCACGGCCTATGCTGGTATATAGGCTCCTATGCTACACTATAGGCGCCTATGCACGCCTATATACGGCCCGTACGCACGGCCTATGCTGGTATATAGGCTCCTATGCTGCACTATAGGCGCATATGCACGCCTATATACGGCCCGTACGCACGGCCTATGCTGGTATATAGGCTCCTATGCTACACTATAGGCGCATATGCACGCCTATATACGGCCCGTACGCACGGCCTATGCTGGTATATAGGCTCCTATGCTACACTATAGGCGCCTATGCACGCCTATATACGGCCCGTACGCACGGCCTATGCTGGTATATAGGCTCCTATGCTACACTATAGGCGCCTATGCACGCCTATATACGGCCCGTACGCACGGCCTATGCTGGCATATAGGCTCCTATGCTACACTATAGGCGCATATGCACGCCTATATACGGCCCGTACGCACGGCCTATGCTGGCATATAGGCTCCTATGCTACACTATAGGCGCATATGCACGCCTATATACGGCCCGTACGCACGGCCTATGCTGGTATATAGGCTCCTATGCTGCACTATAGGCGCCTATGCACGCCTATATACGGCCCGTACGCACGGCCTATATGGACGG
>CANUEZ040000493.1:0-5000 GCA_948099385.1 Fasciola hepatica | reverse complement strand
AGGGGCCAAATGACCACAGGCTTCGGTGCTGGGCTTTTCCCTGTTCACTCGCCGTTACTAAGGGAATCCTGGTTAGTTTCTTTTCCTCCGCTTAGTGATATGCTTAAGTTCAGCGGGTAATCACGTCTGAACCGAGGTCAGGAAGACAGACCACGAAGGGTACCGTCGCTATATGAAAATAGCATCAGACACATGACCAAGTTCAGCATCAAACCAATGACAAAGTGACAGTGACGGAACGTGCCTGGTATGGAATTATCCCAGAAATCATAAGTGTGCCGACTAGGGGATCGCCAAACACACTGACAACTGAGTACCAACCCGATTATTAAACCACGATTCCGCCACTGCACCTCACCACGGCTTTCTGCCAAGACAAGGGTGCATCCGGATACATTAGGGAAACGCCATAGATCTGGCACCTCACATGATTACTCATAGAGGAGATCACGCCAGCTGGCAAAACCCAAGCCACGACTTTTTGGGCGTCGTGATAGTTTATAAGCCGACCCTCGGACAGGCGTGGCCACAGGCTAACCCATGGCCGCAATATGCGTTCAAGATGTCGATGTTCAAAGCAGTATGCAGTTTGCATTAATTCACACAGTTGGCTGCGCTCTTCATCGACACACGAGCCGAGTGATCCACCGTTCAGAGTTGTACGTATGGTCAAAGACCAGGTTATCAGTCCAACCCGGGATAGGCACCGCCGGGCGACGTACGTGCAGTCCAGCCACAAGGACCGGGTGCATGCGAGGGCAATGGCAAAGAATGGCAAGCCATTCAGTACCACTTTAACAGTGTAAATGTAGTAATGAAACAGTTCATAGGGCGGGAGCAGGGCCGTAGCCCAAATCTCCTCTTTAAGCCTAGCACTACCAATCGTGGCAGTACAACCCGTTCTCCTGGCTTGGACAAGCGCCCCGAGAGACGCAAGCATACCATCGGAGTATCATACAGGTAGGCACCCCATCAGTGTTCGGATATGCTGTGACCTCAATGAGCCAGGCATAGCCGTCCGCAAATTTTTATCGCATGACATGACGGTCACACGTGTATCGCTTGTGTGAGAGTAGATTTTCAGGTAATGATCCTTCCGCAGGTTCACCTACGGAAACCTTGTTACGACTTTTACTTCCTCTAAATGATCAAGTTTGGTCGTCTTCTCAGCACCGGTCGAGCGGCCGAAGCCACTACAATGGCACCAATCCGAGGACCTTGCTAAACCATTCAATCGGTAGTAGCGACGGGCGGTGTGTACAAAGGGCAGGGACGTAATCAGCGCAAGCTTATGACTTGCACTTACCAGGAATTCCTCGTTCACGGGGAACAATTGCAAGCCCCGATCCCAGTCACGACGGTTATGATACAGTTTACCCAACCTGCTCAGGCCAGGATTCCAAACTCGCTGAAACCGTCATTGTAGCGCACGTGCGGCCCCGGACATCTAAGGGCATCACAGACCTGTTATTGCTCAATTTCGTGCGACTGAATACCGCTTGTCCCTCTAAGAAGTAAGTACCTGCGCCGCACCCGCCGGTCAACGTAACCACTACCCCACGAGGAGGCAATGGACAACGCAACCTGCACGAGCACAGAGGACAGGCATACTATTTAGCAGGCCAGAGTCTCGTTCGTTATCGGAATTAACCAGACAAATCGCTCCACCAACTAAGAACGGCCATGCACCACCAACCACCGAATCAAGAAAGAGCTATCAATCTGTCAATCCTCACAGTGTCCGGGCCGGGTGAGTTTTCCCGTGTTGAGTCGAATTAAGCCGCAGGCTCCACTCCTGGTGGTGCCCTTCCGTCAATTCCTTTAAGTTTCAGCTTTGCAACCATACTTCCCCCGGAGCCCAAAGACTTAAGGGTTTCCCGGGGACTGCCCGTGGGGACACATAAAGAACCACCACGGATCGTCAGTTGGCATCGTTTATGGTCAGAACTAGGACGGTATCTGATCGTCTTCGAACCTCTGACTTTCGCTCAAGATCAATGAAAACATCCTTGGCAAATGCTTTCGCTGTAGTTTGTCTGGCGGCGATCCAAGAATTTCACCTCTAACACCGCCATACAAATGCCCCCGTCTGTCCCTCTTAACCATTACTTCGGATCCGAAAACCAACAAAATAGAACCGAAGTCCTATTCCATTATTCCATGCAAGAATTTTCAGGCACAAAGGCCTGCTTTGAGCACTCAAATTTGTTCAAAGTAAACGTGCTGTCCGCCTCCGACACCCGATTAAAGGCACCAAGAAGCATGCCAACAGACTAGCAGGCAAGCCCACCAGTCACGCTGACACCTGTAAACAGACACAGCAGAAAGGAAGCACAACCACGAGACCGACTCGCAAGCTCAACCCGGCAGTAACCAGGCCAGACCCACGAGCGACGGCATGTAGCCATGCGACCCAGATCCAACTACGAGCTTTTTAACTGCAACAACTTTAATATACGCTTCTGGAGCTGGAGTTACCGCGGCTGCTGGCACCAGACTTGCCCTCCAGTTGATCCTCGTTAAAGGATTTAAATTGTACTCATTCGAATTACGGAGCCTCTAGTGAGTCCCGTATCCGTATTTTTCGTCACTACCTCCCCGTGCCGGGATTGGGTAATTTGCGTGCCTGCTGCCTTCCTTGGAAGTGGTAGCCGTTTCTCAGGCTCCCTCTCCGGAATCGAACCCTGATTCCCCGTTACCCGTTAGCACCATGGTAGGCAGGTCACCTACCATCGAAAATTGATAGGGCAGACATTTGAAAGATCCGTCGCCGACACAAGGCCGACTGCGATCAGTGAAGTTATCCAGAGTCATCACAGAATGCAACAGGGACGACCGAAGCCGCCCCCGGTTGGTTCTGTTCTAATAAATCCACCCGTTCCCTCGCGGGTCAGGGCATAGTGGCATGTATTAGCTCTAGAATTACTACAGTTATCCATGTAGTATGTACGATCCAAGGAACCATAGCTGATTTAATGAGCCATTCGCGGTTTCACCGTTTAAAGGTATGTACTTAGACATGCATGGCTTAATCTCTGAGACAAGCATATGACTACTGGCAGGATCAACCAGATTATTCACAGTCCTCAACCCGTTCAGCCGAAGCCGTCGGGGCACAGGATCAAAATCAACGAGCTAGCCGCTGGACCGTGTCGCGGTTTCACGGAGCGTTAGCTTCACATGCGCACCACCACATGTTTTCACAGGAAGAGACGTTGCCCCGGGCGTCACATTCCCATTCATACAGCAGTTTCCTGCTAGCGAATATCGATCATGCACCACCAAAGCAACCTGCACCTGGTCGCCCGGCTTACAGGACAAGCCAATCGGATTAATCAGCTCAAGAGAGGCACGCCACACTCGAGAACGAATGACCAGCCCCGAAGAACCAGCCCTCCGCTAAGGAGCGAGCAGCCATCCCACTTCATATGCGAGGAAATTCACCCCACACCCAGTTACGAGCAACCGCGGCAGGGGCACGCCACCAAGGCGATATCCACCGGCACACGGAAACAGACGATCGCCGCACCAACCCAAGCCGTAGCCCGGGGTAGGTCAGTAAGAACACGGCAACATAGCAAGCTTCAGGATTGTCACCATCGAGCACGCAGGCCAGGGGCATCTATGCTACAATTAGGCCAAGCGACTGGATGTGACCGGTGGGCGTCACCCCACATATATCATGCAAAACTAGATGAGTTACAAACTGGATGATAAAAAATAACACTGAGATGAACTTGGAAAAAAATATGTGTGGACCTTTAGGCTCTATATAGACCAACGGGTCCATATAGAGTCAAATATATATGCGCATCATAGCCTATATGCACCATACAGGCCCATATCTATAGCCTATATAGACTCCCTATGCAAGCCTATAGGCTCGTATGCTGGACTATAGGCTCATATACCGGCCTGTATGCGCTGTATAAGCCCATACCTATAGCCTATACAGACTCCCTATGCAAGCCTATACACTACATACACGGCCTATTGCAACTCCATATAGACGGGTAAACGGCGGTGGTAACCTTGACTCTCTTATGGACCCGTATGCTGGCCTATAGGCCCATATACCAGCCTATATGCATTGTATAGGCCTATACCTATAGCCCATATGGACTCCCTATGCAAGCCTATAGGCTCGCATGCCGGCCCATGGGCTCGTATGCCGGCCCACAAGCCCATATGCCAGCCCATATGCACTGTATAGGCCCATACCTATAGCCTATATAGACTCCCTATGCAAGCCTATAGGCTCGTATGCTGGACTATAGGCTCATATACCGGCCTATATGCGCTGTATAAGCCCATACCTATAGCCTATACAGACTCCCTATGCAAGCCTATACACTACATACACGGCCTATTGCAACTCCATATAGACGGGTAAACGGCGGTGGTAACCTTGACTCTCTTATGGACCCGTATGCTGGCCTATAGGCCCATATACCAGCCTATATGCATTGTATAGGCCTATACCTATAGCCCATATGGACTCCCTATGCAAGCCTATAGGCTCGCATGCCGGCCCATGGGCTCGTATGCCGGCCCACAAGCCCATATGCCAGCCCATATGCACTGTATAGGCCCATACCTATAGCCTATATAGACTCCCTATGCAAGCCTATAGGCTCGTATGCCGGCCCACAAGCCCATATGCCAGCCCATATGCACCATATAGACCCATACCTATAGCCTACATAGACTCCCCATGCAAGCCTATATACTATATGCACGGCCTATGGTAACTCCATATAGACGGGTAAACGGCGGTAGTAACTCGGACTCTCCGAGGAGAGAGGGTACTCCCTATATAACATACAGAACTAGATGAGGGTCTCAGAATGGCTGCAATAAATAGGTTTTTTTGCTATAACTTTTTCAAAAATTAATTTTTCCCGATTATTTTTTTTTGTGCAGTTGTACAAATGCGTGCTGCATGACCCAGTGTAATATCTCCGACCTAGCAAAATATTTCTTCGGACGAATTTCGAAAA
>CANUEZ040000491.1:0-45628 GCA_948099385.1 Fasciola hepatica | reverse complement strand
TTCATAGAACAAGAAGCATGCGCTTGCCTATGGCTCCAAACCCTTTTATTAAATGCTACCATGATGAAACAATTTCAAAATCAGTTTACGGCATCAGTTGAGACGGCTTCATGTTGACCATCCATAACATGCAGTACATCAGTGAAAAATCAGCTGGAGGCAGAAAAACGAAGCTTATAAACACTGTCTCTGTAGTTTTTATTACAGCCAATATATAGTTATATATGTCATATAAAAATATAATCACTTGTAGTAAACAAATGTATTATCTATCGCTATTATCACAAACAGTGACTAGATTTGTTCTGAAATTGATTTCTGGTTATTGAGTTATTATTAAATTAAATGATCTTCCCTCTTGCAACGGTTGAAGACGACTGTTAGTCACAACGTTCGTTTGTGCAATATGCCTGATGCAGTTATCTTATAATTCCATTATCAAGGATTTTGAAAGGGTCCTATCGAATCCCGTCCAGAACCTTCCTGTGTGGCAACACCGAGAGTGAAGACCGTTGATAGATCATACGTGCAGGTGACTGACTTGTTCTTTAGTGATATATATTTACGGCATTTTCATGCGTCATTTGTCTGCATGTATTTACACTGAGAAATCGTGGGAATAAATGAGGATCCTTCCATCTATCTTTTACTTAACGTGAATCAATTCATACAAAAAAGTACTGTTTCGGAGAGGTAATAAAATGTGTGACCCTCAGAGCAGAGCGGATCACTTGAGCTCGATAGTATGTTCACTGGTTCCTTAGTGATTTCCAAATTAACAAGGATATAAGCATTACGCAATGGTACATACAAAATGGGATTCATCAACATATGACAAATCTATCATGACAAATTTACTTGCTGACAGTTACTGTTTTATCTATTCTCAAAGACTCATTTGTTTTAAATCCCACATCAAAGCTCATCTTCATCGCAGACCAGATTTTGGACATCATTCCGTTATGTACTGACTTATCCCTCATTAAATTTACTTATGGGCACACAATCACATTGATCATACGTTGACAAGGCCCACTGTTACAGACAGACAGACTGCACATCGAGGTTTATACCATCAGACGCCTTAGCGTATATTTATCTAGCAATACCGTGTTGAATTATAATCTCTTTCTCTGTCGGTAAACGTTTGTTGATTATTTTCACGTCTTTCGGGGGCTGAACTGCATATCACGTCGCATATAATTGGTGGATTCGCTGTGATGCAATTGAACAAAGCAACATAATTCAGACTTAAGTAACGGAAGGAATAACCGCAAAATCAGTTACGTCAACTTTCAATCAGTAATATTCGGAGAATTAGGTAGTTTATAAACCAACAAGACAAAATCCACACGTCAATAATTACCCTATATGCCTTGCGACCAGACATTGGTGCCATGAAAACAACGTGAATCCCCGAGGTTGGGTCTTCATAAGGACGGTGATAAATATCAAGAGGAGATTCCTCCGTCGGGCACATGGCATGTTCCTTTTTTCTCTGCGAAATGCGTTGTTGATATCCATGTTCTAGTTGTAAGTCCCGTTTTCACCCCTCAGCTTTTCCCTTTCTCGTGTACTCACCTTTTCAGGGCTGAAACGCATTTCGCTATCTGAAATTAAGATTTCGTAAAACCAACAACAATAATTTTGAATATTGAAGAAGTGTTCTAGTGATCTACGTCCCACTCAACCATCTAATTTGGCAGTTTTACTTCCAAAAAACGACTCTCTTGTACGAAAGACAGCTTTGTATTTAGTTTCCGTGCATTGCCATTATTGTGACTGCTTCTCAGTTGCTCGCCATCATGCTTTTCGTTCTTGAGTACACTGCTTCTGCCGTGATATTTTATCCATGATCCAACTTCAAGGTAAATAACGAATATGGCTGCTCCCCGGTACATATTTACTGGAGAGTCCCTATCATATGGTTTTTCAGACCTGTTTAGGGTTGATGAAGAAGGCTTATTTACTCAGATGGTTCGGGAAAACATGAGTTCATTCATTTAACATGGTCCACTTCCGAGATATTTATTTCATCAGAAGTGAACATACACATGACAAAATGGGTTGGTACTTTATGACCCGGGAAAAGAAATTCTCACATGACTCGATTGCTCCACGATAATCCTCTTTTTTGAATTTTATCTATCGCCTGTATTATTAATTTCTGTCGAGAAATTCCCCATTCAACTATTCGCTGCGTTAGACGTACGTTTGGCAATTTGCGTCAGATTTCGCGCAATGCTTCTTGCACTTCAATGATACAATTCAGCATTGCACTGTCATTTTGTAGACTATGCAAATCTTTGGTGAAAATACTTGCAAAATTATTTCAAACTATCCTAAGAACAGTGAGTGAGCACGCTATAGAGCTGCACCATGAAATGCCTCTACTTTTCGCGTATGCAAGGGCAGTTACATGTTTTAGGAGGGGAAATTTATTGGCGCAAATGCCGGCAGAGATCGCCGATATATAATAGGACGAGGTTGCTGCACACATCCCCACAATCTGGTCACAGTAAACTTGTTTTCCCTAATTTGGGAGGCACAAAGTGCCTTGCAGTAAAATGTTTTCGCGTTTACGGCGGTGATAAAACCAGAGTCTTATGCGAGTCTACCAATTTCCGTTTTACGTTCTGCTGCAAGGAACCAAGCGGCATTAAAGACATAGCACATTCACCCTGCCGTCGGCCGTTTTCTGCCGCAGATTCGTTTTTCAAATTATGAATGAGCGTATATAAAACCCAAGGATGTAGCTGTCTGGAGATTGGGTAGGAAAAAGCACTCCGTTGAATGTAAGCAAGAAGCATTGGACAACATTCAAGTACACTATCACTCATAAATTCTGATCTCTTGGCTTGTGCTCAAATCATAATTTTATTCCACAATTCTCGGAAGGTAGCTTCCATCATCTCAGTATCAAAAAGTGTGCATTCAAACCACGCCTAATACCATGCACACCGATAGCCCCTAAGGTATTTGAAAAGATTACATCGATAAGACTGTCTAGCCAGACAATGTGCTGGACTTAAAACAATTTCAAGATTGGGAATCTTGACCAACATTTGATGCCCTGGACACTCTCGTCCATTCTGTTTTATTATATGTTGGTAGCGAAAGCCAAGTAGTCAGAGTCTGTTTCCTCGATTATAAGGACGCATATAACTGTGCTGACTAAAGTGTGAGTACCTCAAGCACCAGTCTTTTGTTCAACTTCATTTTATTGGATGATAATTTACACGACCCTGCGATCGAACCTCTTCTATGCTGTCTCCTACACAAGACATTCCCCGGAGAGCCAGTCTACCGAAAATTCTGTTTTCAGCTTATACGTCCTCCACGCCTGTCTTTGATGATCACCTCCTCATTTAAGACTCCAATGACGTTATGTTTGGAATCCACCTTTTTAATAGCTTCATCTTCCGTCTTCTTCAGCAGAGAGTAAGTGAGCTCGTCAACTGGCCTTCAAATAGGAACCTATAGATGAATCCCAGAAATGGCTCTGATTTTCTGTTCTGTCCCCAATAAACCCATCAGCACTCCAACCTGATGATCTCTGACTGAGACTTAGTTATGAATAGTAAGCCAGTACCGAAATTATCTTCCGTAAAATACCTTGAAATTACCACCAACCGTGACTTTACCTGGACAGATAACGTCATGCCTGCATTCTCAAAGTTATGAGGACTCTCTTTGTAGTCGATAAGACTGGAGTTAGTTTCCAAAATGTTTCTCTCATTAGGACACTTCCGTTTTCGCATTGGCTTTGCACTTCCCTCTTTATATTCTCCGGGCTTCTGGCAAAAGATTTTTGAATTCTCGTCCAGTGCCTTGATCATCAAAGGATTGACATAGTGCCATCACTTGCGGCCTTTTCACTTATTTGATCGCAACACAGCATCACAAAGCATGTGACATTCTCCCGCAAAATCTGCGAAAATACCACATACCTTCTTCATCCTACTTCCAATGATTCACTTCACAGACTCATTCTCCGTTACGGTTGCGACCCTTCGGTATAAGAAAAAATATGGTTTTGCCTGAATCTCGAGCAAAGCTACTTCACGCATGCAAGCAAGCCACAGGAGAATTTGTAATTAAACCGTGCCACTAAGTGTGGTTAAAGTGCATTTGTAATGATACGGTTTTTTGTGAATGTTGTCGTAAACGAGCATAAAATAGGTTTATAAGAGACCCTGATGTATCAGTTTCACTACTGCTTGTATGAATAACATGAATATCAATATGCCAACAAAGTGTCTTCGTGGTTGAAATAGGCCGTGTCTAACCCACATAAAACCATCAGCAAACTGCTATTGTGTTTTCTTGTCGAGGAATTCAAAAAAGAGAAGTCACCCATATTCCGGATGCATAAATTGTATTGCTAGGAATCGGGTCATGAGTTATAAGCTAAAACTAACCAGTGCTTTACTACTTCTTCTCCACGTTTGTTTATTGTCCGCCAAGTTGCTCGAAAGTCTCCATCATTTTTAACTCAAATAATCATGTTGATTGGCTCATTTCTCATTTTATTCCAATGTCAATAGAAAGTGATTAAGTATCACATCGGAACCACAAATCTAGATATAGAAATAGGTATATTTATCTATTTTTTTCAACCCAATTTATTTTCGATATCCTCTAGCACTCTCTTATTCTTTTGTAAATACAATGAATCCAAATATGTATCACACCTCGGGCGGATGAATTCATCAATTGGTTCAAAATTGACTAGATTTCAGGGACCCAAAAGGCTCAGTGGTTGTAGGAATGTGCCATGTGTCCACGTGATGAACTAGAAGGGAGTATTCCAAATTATCTTCATTTTGAAGTGGGTAATAAAATAATCCCTGATGATTTGAGACAAATGAATGCGATCGAGTCGAAGTTCTTCTGTATCGCTTGCAGCAGGAGCGGTAATGCCTAGAACGAATGGGTCGAATGGGTCATTACCAGCAACTTTAAACACAATGTCTACAGCAACAACAGACTGAGTTGACGATCCAACAATACACTTCCGTCTTCACTTATTCAATATCGTATTTTTTCGCGCCACCCATGTGAATTTTTGGTTGTTCGCACAAAAATGGAAATAGTGATGTCCTGTTGTGTGATGCTTTGAGTATTTAAGTTCGTTCAAGAACAGAACTGCTGGGCTGAGCTTAAGTTAGATGAAAACTACTTAGGTTCGCCGATGATGAAAACTTTTTATTGAATTTTCGTCTTTCACGAAAACATTACAAATTTTAGTGCAATGTGTAGATAGTATAAGAAGGCGAGTTTTATAATCATACTAATACAATCGCAATAACAAAAAGGAAAAAGTGGATCGTACAAGTAATCAGAGGACACTAATAGTCATGAAAAGACTCGAAATGATATATGTCACGGTTGCCTATTGGTCGGAATGTGTGGAAACGTACTTCGGTGGTGAAGGAATGAATCAAATACTGTAGACTCACATCTGAATATGCATGCATATTTCTTCAAAGACATAATAGTTGTATTCCGAGAAGATTTCGGCTGGTGTGCCCGACCAATAGTGCAGGTAGACACATCATATAAGGCCAATCAATTTCGCTGATATACGAGCCGCATAGTATTACTGAGGAATCGTGTTAGATATCGTGAATGAAAACTCGATGAAATTGCCAAAATCTATTCTCCATACATAGTGTACAAACGGGTGGTTTGTTGATCTTATAAATAATTTTGGTTGGTCGCAGTCAAGTGAAATTTGTGCGAACAAGCGCCTCAATCATTATTTGATATTTGGGTAAATTTATTTTTCTAGTTGATACAGTATACCTACCTTGCTTAACATGAGTCATGATACCGTAGTGTTTGCTTTCGCGTCGAGGCCGTTTTCCAGCAAATGTGTTCGACAGGTAGGAAACAAATCAGTGTAGTTAGACAATGTATAAGGGGATCTCAAAAATGCAGTAATAAAGCCTGGTTTTACCAGATGTTTATTAAGCAGTCGTTCTGACCAATTATCTAGACATTAGGACCAAACCCATTTACGCTACTGTTTGGTGAACATTTTAGCTACGATGTAGATGAGTCTCATCCTGTCATAATGTGATAAGGAACGCTGGTTGTACACACAGCCCTAAATATGCCAGTGATTTACCTTAGCTGATCTTAGAACGCAGCTGACTCTTTTGTAAAGTGGAAGCACTAAAAAATTAGTCTGGTCTTTTTAATGTAGTGATAAGATTGTTTGTAACAATAACTAAGTCAAATCTGCAGAGTGACCCATATGCCGCTCAAATCGTTGTTCTTCTGTCCAATCTTTGCGATACACACAAAACTAATCTGAGTCACCCTTCAGTTTATAGGGAAAACAGGACGAGGCTTTCCAGAAAATCCATATTTCCTAAATACATTTGCTTAAATGCAAAGTACGAGGAGGTGAATCGCAAAATTTCGCAATACGAGATACTGAACTCCTCCCGAATTCAACACAATATAGTCAGGAAAAAAAATTTTAGGGAAATAAAATATCATCAGACAATACTAGGAATGACTTTCATCAGCGTGTCAGATATATAGTATTGGAACCTGGCTATAGGGCCACCATATATCCTGTGGGTCATTGAAAAGTCATTTTGGCCTACAAAGCAGGGGTGTAGAATAGGATATATATGTATCTGATCGCACTTGACCAGTCACATTTTGACCAATGTTTTAATGGTAGAGGGGGAGTAAAATGAACTTTGGAGGCTCCACAGAATTACTAACACAAATCCCCTGAAAATGGCATCTATGTGCACACGAATTTCAAGAAAAATGTTTGCAACTAGTGGAAACCTTGTCACACGTGATGATGAATGGCGCAAAGGTAAAGCCAACAGCCCGATCAAGAAAGGAACCAACAGAATGAAGGTACTGGGGTTCACGTGTGTGAACCTGGCCGATAAAGATGGGCCATTGGTCAGTCGGTAGACTGTAACTGCGTGTAAGATTTGTGCGTGTGCGCGAATGTGAGTTCGTTGTCTCAGCTAGTGTTGGACGAGTCAGTCAAGTAACGAAAGCATTTCCAGTCAGACTGAAATAACACATACTGTAAGATGGTATAATCAGCGGCGAGAAGAATCACCAAAACACCGGAGCACGTGGCCCATACACGACAATTATGAGTGACAGGAAATTTAGGGGAAAATCAACAATTATTCCGGAGGCTTAAATAGAAATACTGGGTATATCACTTTGCAGTCGCTCACCCTTTCCCCTTGGCGTTTGTAGTCATTCGCCTAATGGATTTTCTGCATATTATTTTGAGTGGAAAAATGATGATCAAGAAATATTTATCGGGACAGCAGCTTTACAAGCTTATGTGAAGCTCGTCGTTTGGTAAATGCAAACGGAGTTCATCTAGTTCTGTGAATGAACCAATTCACTCTAATCGGTTCAGAACAAGTTGAACCTGCAGTTTCTCTATTTTCTCTGACAGAATTCTGCATAGAAACACACGATAGTATAGTAAAAAGTATTAATGAATTCCGCCACCTAATATTTCGTCGGAATCAGCCTCTATCGGTTCCACCTTGAATAATGGGAAACCAATCTTCAGGAGTGAACCCATTGATCCATTCCAAAGATACCGCGATCAATGAAAAAAGGTTAACGTCAAATTCATTGCACATGGAATACAACATACCCTCACGAAAGCGAATCAAACTCACCTCAAATAACTTTCCAACTAGTGTTCATGTTTTTTTATCAAAATTTACCAAGAGTCGGAGTGGGATCCAGTGAATTTATTAGAATATCTGAGGACAAGCAAATAGTGTGGGTACGTTCATCGATCGTAGATTATCCTGTGAAAAGCAATATTTTTACCTCTAGATATATGTGCATCGATCGACAAAAGTAGTGCATGTAAGGTTCATCTACTTGCAGAACAACACACATCAATCATCAGTTTTTCAGTTAATATTGCCACGAATCCTTCTGATAAAACTCAATACTCTGGTATACTATTTTCCGGGGCTCAATAGTCTGACAACGTTGACCATGGTAAACATCTATCAAAACACTTGTTTCTAGGAGTTTCACAATGCTGGCAATTTTTCAGGACATTTATCGGCCGGAAGTTCCCTCTTACCAATTTAAAAGAAGAAACAAACAATCTGGTTTTCCTCATTTTGCGGACGTCTCCATTCTTGGTGAATAAACGTGAGGTTCATGTTTTGGTCATTGGATAATAATGGCTGTTACAAATTGCAGGGTTTGTTAACAACCATTTATATCTAACCATGCACGATCCATGTTCACTGAGTTACATTGAAAACGATCCATAGGCAATCGTGTTCCATCATGAGAACATTGTGGTCCGATAGAGAAAAGCGAAAATTTGTGTAAACAACGCACTTTTCGGTTGTTTAAATAGACAAAAATTCTACAAACTGGTATGCTCAGTTATTTCATGAATATACTTTGAACTCAAGCAAATATGCGAATCAGAGTTAATTGATATTCATCCCATTAAGATTCAGTTCTACGGGAAAACGGTTTTTCTTCTCAAAGTGATGCACAAAATGTTTTTCATTTTGAAGATAAAAGTGTTAAGGTGAATCGATCTAGGATTTTTTCGATCCAAGGAGATAGCATGATACCTATAGAGGAAGATCCTCCCACCCAAATGGAGGTGTACAACAACTGCTATCGATGGTTGTAGTGGATATGGACGTATAGAACTGGTTTCCTAATTGAACCAAAATAAGTCTCGAAACCTCATCTGCCATAAAACATTCCCAGCACTTTCCATCGCCATCCGTACTAGGTCCCGTAGCCAAGTCAAGGGGGAAGTTCACAGTTCACTGATACTTGGTGCATTGTTTTGTATTTGAATTTAGTCGAAAGTCCTGAAATAATATCTTTTACAAAGTTTACGACCGGTGTGTGACCGACCCGACCAGCCATCTTTAGGTTCCAAATGCATCATTATTACCAACCAACAATCTTTTATTTTTCACTCATTCATGGATTGTATAAGCACACCGTAGTATACTGGTTTGTTTATTACGGTCAGTTTTTGTTAGACGCTAAAAAACGATGACATAAAAGAGGATTTATATAAGAAAAGCATTTATATTCACAAATGTCATAATAATCCTCGTGTTCATTCTGAATCAAACAACAACTTGCACTAACTTTGTGTAGCACTAGGTTTTGAGGAGGCGGGATGCGTCAGATGGATAGCACTGTGGACGTTGTTCAATAACAGCTCGGGTTGGAGCCACATCATCGCATTTAATTTCCTCTCTAGCATAATTCTACTGGTCGCGTACCCTTGAGGTACTGCTGAACGTTGTTTGGTAATTGAATAAGTAAGTCAAAAAGAGTATCGTCATTCTCATTGTAAATAAGAAACGCAAAATATCGAGAATAATCAATTGATACAAATTTTTTGTGAAATTTGGTGGTGATGCTAGGTGATCATATGCACCAACTGAAATGTGAGATTCAGTTTGGTTTTTGACGGATGATGATATTGACATCTGTTTATCTCACTGCACTGCACTTTCTTATCAACAGCCAAGGGAGCTTTACAACATTCGTCTTCAATGATATTAAAAATGTCCGGTTGTCTTCCATCATGTTATATTGTTTTAGCAGTTACGAACAGGAATTAAGCAACCTGTGAAAAGGACGGTGTTCTGAGATTCATGTGCTCTCTCTGCCTAGCTGAAGTCATCAAAAAGATGGAAGAAATATTTCTCAATTAGCTTCATAATGCCGCTGCTTGCTAGTCAGATGAGAGTTAGCCCGTGACGGCAAGGCATCCGGCTACTTTGTGAAAAGAAACGAAACGAGTGAAATTGCATTCGGACATGGACATGATAAACATCACATCAATCCATCCATCAAATGACCTTTCAATTGCATTCATTCAAGAAAAGAGTGTGCACATAACCCTCTGCTCTACATAAGAAGTATGTGAGCCTCTTTCGTCTTCCAAAATAAACCTAGATGAAGGTCCTGAAGCCTCAGATTCATCACTTTTATAACATGGTATTCTGGCCCTAACCTTCATACGTTCTTCTTTCTCAAACAAGTCTTTGTGCTCGGATTCTATTCCATACTGCAGCAGACCGGTAGCCATTGTTCCTAAGCCCAAATCCAGTGATTCTGAGGTCACAAAGAAACATTTTTCCAAAATCTAACTTCATCCGGTATTAAATTTGCAGAGCTTGCCATTCCCAGGCGTTTAAATTAATCCACGAACTCTCCCAGTTACCTCTGACAAACTGACTATAAACCCCACGGGGCGACTCCAGATGCTATCACTTTCCGTAAATGGATCAAGGAAGTTTGTGAGGTTCACAACTCTAGACCACTTATCAGCTTTTGACTCAGTTCCGTGATCTCTCCTCCTTCGCGCCCTGAAATATTTTGGCTGTACCACACATTCATTGGCATCGTTGAATGACTAGTTACCGACAAAACTCAAAGTACACGACTACACTTCAAAACATCCCAATCCCTGGTACACGATTCAGGATTGCTTCAGGGACCTGTAGTCACATTATTGGCCCTTCATCCAGTTCTATGGCATATTTATTAAAATATGTCGATGATGTGGCTATTTGTAAAACTGTATCTATAATCCTGGATTTCAATGACCTGTCCAGTAACCTGTCTCATATTTGTATTTTTTTTTCTGTTTGATCCGGTTCAACATTAAATTTGCCCAGATTTCGTGGTTTCGTGCTTACCCTCTCTCGATTATTTTGTCCCTTTGGTTCATCTCTCATTTCCACATAACCACTAGTTAAAGTTGATTCTGTCAGATAATCAGGAATCACCATCAAGTACTTTTGTCCTACTCTATATCAATTAGTTTTTCCTTATCTCCTCCACATTGACTCGGTTATACTTCCTGGTGTACTTTAGAAATATTCTAAAATTATTCTTCGGGGTTCATCCATTATTAGTCGATCATCCACTAAACTGAGCTACCTGGAAAAATGTACGAGTAGTACCCGGCTCCGTGTGAAAAGGGACTTCACAACAATCAGTGTAGAAAGCGTTCACCCTTTCAACGGTGATCTATTCAAGTGCAGCTCACTGGTTAGCCTATTTTTCTTCCCCACCGATGCTCTCCGGAAATAACATCTTCAAACCGAGGATGTGCATCCCCCCGGCATTTCTTGGCAATTTTGATATGTAATCGTCCTCTTGTTCATCCCTTAAGTTCGACGAGTTGCTAAGTGGCAATCATTTTCGACCGAAATACTAACTACCCAAAATTATATCACAATGAACATTAGTTTTATTATTTGATGAACAGCATACATCTGAGTAAATTATTTCTTTGGTTTGCTAAGTGGCACTCTGGAGAAAGTGAATACAGCTAGTAATCCGCATTTATTTCTGTTATGCACGAAACAAAATTAAGGACAAGCCCACAGGGGAAACAATGGAGTTATGCTCGATTTATTTATACACGCTGACTGTGTTATACAGTATCTGCTTCCATTTGATCTGCTATTCAGATTGCAAATTCAATGCAACTGGGATTTCAAAATATATTTAAGTCAGAAAACAGGGCACACCTGGATAAGTTTTGTTGTTTCGGGTCAAACTTGCCTAATGTTTTACCCGAAACCACCATTCAGTGGACGTGTGTTACTGTGGAAGGAGAATATTCGGTATACAAAGAAAATTGAAGTGGTGCTCTGGAAGTCGAATTATTTATTGTGGCTAAATTGTTTCATTATGTGTTTGTATTCGTGCAACCCGTATCAGCGTAATAAATTAGGACATGCTTGTGAAGTTTAGCTGATCAAGTATGGTGATGTGTACCTTCAATCGTAGTACTGTTATGTCTTAAGTATCTACAGCAGGTCTGACCTGTCAAATATGTTGAATAAAATAGGTAAAACTGATAAAGAAAATTGGAACCTAATAAGTCGACGTTTTCAATAATGAAGATGAATGCAATCAAAATCCGTTAGAATTGCACAATTCTCGTTCCAAATGTGGTTTACTAAAAAATACGGTTTTCTATATCTCGATGGGATTTGATGCATCAGTGGCAAGATAAACTGCTTGGGTTGACATTGTCACGTAGGAGATACAACCTACGGTGACAGGTCAGAGCAATAGGGTGAGAAAACCTGCAGGTTTCCCAAATTATTTCTATCTAGTTATAGTCATACTCCTTTTAATATACCATTGAAGATCATTTTGCAAATAAGCATCCGTATCCTGGGTGAATTTTTGCTCGAAATATCTGGGGTTTTGCTCAATGCTGTGAGAAACATCACACATAACAGTGTAGCCACTAACTACCAAATTTCCACTGGTCAGTATTCAAGGGATAATACCTCATCCAAGTTCCACTTTCCTGTGTTGGTGCGTGATGCTGACGGCAGGTTACCAAAAGCGAATTATTAAATAAACAACAACGAACATAGGATTGGAGAGAGAAAAATATCAAATCTCAGGTAGCAGAGTGGGAGAAGTGTTTCTGCGTGGTCGCTTCCGTCAGACTCCTGTTCTGTGTTCACGTCCCACTTCCTTGTGTAACATACAGTAGATCTAATGGCTGCCTTTTTCAGTCCTCTCCAAAAAGTACTCCTGTGTGAGCAGCCACGAGGTTCTATCTCGTCGGAAATCACTAATCTCCCCGTTGGAAGCAAACCTTTTTTCGATGTTGAGCCTTCAAATCGCTTTATTCCATTTCGAGATTTTAGATGAATCTGTATGCTTGTTCAAATGTGCAATACTGGGCATGTTCCATCCACTTTACTCAGACTAAACGTACGCAATAAAATCTCTACTACTAGTGACTAGGCCAACGGAAATTGTTAGAAGACTAGAACTGCAACACAACTCGTTACCTTATAGCAGAATTATTGTCCATTACCGGGTTGTACCACAGGCTTTACTTCGTGAATGGAATGTCAGCCAAACAGAATGGGCTTTTGTCCCACCCGTTCACTGCGTTTCTGATTGTCTGAGGATCTCCAAAGTAGGTGATTCCAAAGACACACTATTTCTTGTCCCCAAAACACCTACTGAATCACCATATCTTCATTTCGAGAAGACAATAAAACGGCTGTTTTGAATGGCACAGGAATAACAAACTCTAAAACTACAAGTGTCATCAGTAGCCCTAATACACTTCTGAGACTCCGTGGTGTGTCTGGAATCGCTTTCTTGCTTCATGTGATTCCGTCGAATACATTTCAGTTTACCAGAACTGGAGAAACATTTTCTTTGGAAGGGTTGTTTTTATCCAAGATCGCTAATCAATCATCAGTTGTAAACGTTTCAGTTCACTGTTCTGCCGCTGATACAGTCTGCCTCATGGAAATACCTGCAGGAGATAAGATGGGCCGCCGCCACAGATGACCTGGTTGTAGGATTCGATACCCCTGTAGAACTTCTGGGGTCGATGCTACCGGCCTAGGTTTCGACGCTGGGTACTGGTAGTGGTACACATCTGCCGGTGCAGAACATCGCTTTACGTTCGCTCTCGATTAGTTGATATGTTCCCACTGGTGGACTCGGCCCATGAACTTATTACATTTGACGGGGGTGTGTAAGATTGAACAATGGTGGATAGTAAAAAACAGACAAAAAACTGTTTCATAAATCAGGGTTAGAAATGTACCACTTGAAAAGTGTATGGTAAAGAATTGGGTAAGTCAAAGGAATCTGGTTTTTTGACCCACCCCGAAGATATAGTTTTCATCTCAGAATGTGAACGCTGACCAGAGGAACGGGCAGCTGATTCTCCACTACTGAAAACACTTACAGTGTCTCCTGTGAGGGAACAGTTTGCTATCAATCAATTTGCTGGCTCCGATAATAAGACATTTTCTTCAAAATTCCCTGACCATCAAAAGTTCAATCAAAAGCTGTACAATTTGCTATCCTAGACGTGCCGTGCTCGCATTGTTTATATAAGGTTGTGCATTGGATTACGAGCAACGACCACCGTGATCCCGAGGTTAAGTTTGGTTCATTGATCATTTCGGACATACTCGCAATGACAGTCGCTTTCGACTAACGGGTATAGCCATAGCAAAACAAGAGCTTCTCAACGCTTTTTTGGAAGAAACTCTTGCAAACACAGCTGAAAAGTCGTGATAGGATTTCGTGCTGAAAGCTCAACTGTTCTTTGGTGTGACACATTTATGAAACTTCTAGAACTTTTCGCCGTGGTCTCAACTGGAATAGCACAAGTGGCATTGAGTTGCTGTTAGCATTAAAGGATGAGAATTTATCTCGCAGAGGGCTAATACTCAAGCGATTTTGGATGATTTAGATTTTGTCAAATATGCCAAAGCATTTTCACAGATGTTTCTTCGCATCGCAACTGATATTTTGGTCGTTTCGAGCAATCTTTGTCTCTCAGTGTGCCAGTAGCTACACAGCTCCAATTTTATCACAGGATCCACTGTATATCATGAAAATACTGTACAATTTTCCTATGTTTTCTCAATTCGCCGTAAGCTGTTACGAAAAAACAACAACAAAAAACCATTTTGTTGGACGGTAGGCACCGAGAGTGGACAACCCGTTGTAGTTTTCAATTTATATTTCACTCCATTGCTGTGTAAATGTATCACAATGAATTGTTCGTACATCCTTCTTACGCGGTGCATTGGTTGCACTTGTAATTTTTCTTCAGAAACCAGCACTTTTTTATGTCATGTAATCAACTTCGTGTCCAGAGTCTGAATGAACAATACATTGAACTGCTAGCGCTCGAGAAATCTGACTGTTGTACTGTCAAAGTTGTTTCCTCTGAATATGGTGAATCAAGTTTGTACCAAGAGCTCGAATTGCTAGTGATTTCATATTACATTTGTCTCTGGAAATTGCAAAACCTGGGACGTTTGGTTTGGCAGTTTTTCTAATTTTTTCATTTGCGTACCTCATTTTGCAGATGACTCCAGAGTTTTGATGTTTATTTCAGCCAGCAATCAGGCGTTATCTTCCTTTCGCAGGGTGATCAGAATCAAGATAGTGGTGAAACAGGTGTGTTGAATGAGCAATTAAGGTTGAGGCCTGAATGCGAACACAAGTCGGCATCCCAATGCTCCAGGCTGCAAAAACGTTTGCTGACTGGGTTCACAAACTACTCTTCGGCATGCCGCAAGTCTCAGCTAACTGAAAGCCACAAAAGCAATTATGCTGTCTTACATGGAGGTAAAAAGTATTTTCCTGTCAAAGGCTGTCTGGTGAGGGCTCCAATCGAGCTTAAGCTAGATACATTATCGAGGTAATGGAAACATATGGTGATATAAGTCAGCATTTGTACACATTTAGTGTACTTTTTGTAACATGTATACATATGCATACAAACATAAATGATACATCGGATTGGAATCAGACATGACGGCAGAGCACCGACAACAGATACAACATTAGGGAAAATAGAAGCACAACAAAATGAGAAGTAGTTAGTAAGGAAGGGAAACAATAGTGTATGATTTTACCTCGTTCATCTTATATTTTTGGAAAATCTCTTTTCATTTTTTGTTGGAGTGAATCTTTGTGTTTACGAGTTATATGATTTCAACAGAGAAACGGTGCAGTATTAGTGTCACTGATTTATTTTCTGATACATTTCGTCCAACTTATCTGATCACCAACAACCCCCATCCACTGGACCCAACCAAGGAGGCAAAAAGTACCGAACAAAGAAAATGTTGACGTCAGCTTCTTTGAAGCCCAACACCAATTCACAGTCTGACCCCCACGTTGCTTTTTTCAGCTTTCTTCAACACGTGTAAATAGCCTGTGGGTAGGCACACGCAAAAAGGTGCCCGAAATAAGGGAGGCGGTTCACATTTGTATACTGGAGTTATCCAAACAAGAGATTTATGATAGAACTGATGGACGAGTTGAGTATTTCGGCGGTTAAATTATTCAGTGAAAACAAACACTGTGAAATATATCTTGATATGCTGTGATCTGTGAGCTACGTGATAAGTATTTGGAGAAGTTCTCAAATCCACTTGTTACACACGCCGCACACGGTGTTCTGATGTTTCGCAAAGCTAGTCCCCTTTTTCATTGTCAAAATAGTGGTAGATGAGAAATATTCCTGGGAACTGTCCAAATAACCGTTCAGAAGCAATTTCCTTTGCTCTTTCTGTTGTATTTTACTGCTTTGTGTTTTTCGTATACTGAATTTATGATCAAGATAGGGGTATTGAATTCCGTATACATAATGGAATGTCCAAGATGAACCACAGTTTCGCATGCCACGTGCATATTTCCACGAAAAGCCATAGACCGCATCGGAGTTGGTTTGCTAACACTAATCTAGTTTGCGTTTTTATCCTAGTTTTATTTGCTCATATCCGCTCCACTCTCATGTACCAGTTTGATTGTATGCCTCCACTGTACCACACATTTACCGACCCCTGTCTTCGTGGCAGTTGGTTTTGATTTTGGATCTATGCTTGGCCAATTCTTTCATTTTATCACTTCATATCTGATATTGAGTACCTTCTTGTTTTCGTCTGATTTTAGTGCCTTCATACCCGTATTCTCTTCTTGTGTTTACTTTTACTCAACAAATTGTACTCAAGAATAGTATACTGATATTTCTTTCTACGTACACATCTTTTGGACTCTCTATTTGGAGATTGTTTATGATATTCACTTGCCTATATCCTTCAGCTGCGCATGCCTGATGTCCCGTGATCAGATCCCCGGCTTTACACTTCCACTCGGGCCTATATTGAACTCCGGCCTGGAGTGGCATTCTTTCATCGCCCGTCACATTTGATCTTTTTCCAGTCAGTTTATGGTTTTTTGGATTACCCCTCTACCGCGGCATCGTTCTTTTCCTGTCTCATTCAGTAGGTGATTTCGTCTTCTTCAATTGACCTGTGCATTGTGACAGGATTGCCTACAAAAGAACGAATGCATCAGTTGGTGCTTGGAGGTGTTGCTCGTATATTACGCGTAGTTTATCAAATCCGTACTTTCTGACGCACGAATTGGGGTTCATCCTGTGCCAGCCTTGAGACCAATGCTCTAGTGTCCAGTAAATAGCTACTTTACTAATTCATAATGAGTGCCGACCCCGAATGAAAGAGATTTTAATCCCATCGTCTCAAAACACCTTGTTGTCTGTCGGTAATCCGATAATATCAGGCTAGTACGACTCCTTGAGCAGTGGGGGGTTATGTTTCCAACTGTCTATTTTTTACTTGACACGCCAGTTCTGCACTGAGTCCCCCATGCGATAGTATATGCCTCCCCAATCAACGCAAATGCGCACGATATTTCGCATCAGTATAAACGTAAATTTCGGGAACGATAGCCGCGGCAATCATCACTGATATCCCGTGGGAACATTTTCTACCGATCATTAGACGAACAGTTCATCTTCTATTAAGGATGTACTATAACAGACGTAATCCCACGTCAAAATGCTGTTTGCTATCTGAAACAGAGTTTTACACATTAGTCTTTCTTACATCCTGTAATACTCTATTAGTGTTATCCGTCTTTTACATTATCGCTACTGACTACTGACTCAGTAGTAGGATTCTACGGCTGAAACACGCATCCCCTTCAGTTTCATTGGCCAATTCTTCTGATATTCGCTCTGACCTGTCGACCATGTTAAATTGGGCCACTTTCACGATTATATCACGAACAGATGATGCTTTCTGCTTGAGACAGTTGTCAGTGCACCTCAAATGTGGGTTTCGCTTCATTTATCAGTTTTTTTCTTGTTTATCGCGTCATAAGTCACTGATGAGTTTATTTTACTACTGCCAATCTATTACCAGTAATCATTTACCGAGAATGTTGGACAGAGTGGCTGGAACAAACACGATTTTACAAAGTACAATTATCCATTGAACCCGGAAAAGCCTCCTTATTTCTCCAGTTACATTTTAAGTAAAAGGTATTTGTCTGTGTATGAATGTGGACATCAAGTGATAGTCGGTGTTGTATTAATTTTTCTGACTTAATTCAGTTGACTCAGGCGAACGAATTTGTCATTTGTTTAGTGGGATGAACAGCTTTTGAGCTCAGAACTTTCTGTCCAATGCCTTCGGATTCATTTTTCGTATCGCCGAATACTGTTCATTTATTGTCCACGTGGTTGTGGGTGTAAAAAGACTTCAGAGTTAGAATACTTGATTGCTGATCAGCTTTTATTCTGCTACGACCGCCGATTCCCTTTTCTATGAGAAAATAGTTTTTTTCCAATCGCTGAAGCTGCGATTATTTTCGTCGAAACAATCGAATATCTTGCGATATAGAATAATGCAGCTCATCAGTTTGACCAAAAAGTCTTTCAATTACTTGATAGACCATCACAAAGGCTGTCGAATGAGCTGTTCTTTCAGCGTCAGTGATTTTCAACTGGATCAGTGATAAGGCTCGTAATGCTTTTGTGGAGAGGATCACGGATTATGTCACTGCGTGTAAAACCATCGGAACCGTCACTCCTGCACATACTAGTGCACATATTCTCACTCGATTCAGCCTGCCTACTGATTAGTCGGACTGTCTTTTCTGTTCAGAATTCAGCTCTTCCTGAAAACAATTAGGGCGTGATATCCGGTAACCTCTCTAGACATGATATTTTCAGTTACATACCAACTTCAACAAATTGCGATATTTCTTTTGACTCCACTGGAAAACTGTGAATATTAGGAAGCTTCAGACTCGACAAGCAATTCCACCTCTGGACGGCCGAGAATGTGTGCTTCTTGCACTTTATCATACTTCTCCATTATCAGTTTGATGCACCACACGAGAAAACACGTTATAAAGTTCTGCGTAACTTTTCGGCCAAACTAATTACAGTGTGTCTGCTGCCTCTTACTTGGTTCGTTTATTATCCAACGAACAGCAAGGGCGACAATCGTTGTTCTCTGGATTTGGTATGTAAACCACGTTTTTTCTTCCGATGTATTATAATTTAAGACGTTCGAACAGGATATTTTGCAACCGAATTCGTGACTTAAATTTAGGATCACTAGCCTTCCTAAGTATTGCCTAGAGAAATATGAATAAAATATTTTCTCACTTTCCTACACGTAGGAATTTCGTAATAATCAGTCGCATACTGCAACGAACGTTCATGAATTGAAAAAATACTACTAACCGACTTCTTATAAGTCATCTTTCATACTAGAAACCGCGATAAAAATAGCAGTTCATCAGTGCCGTCTTCATTATGCCAGGCTCCTATTGTGCGAATAACGGTGACAAAACTGCAGACAGAGCTTTTCGGGAATGTAAGTGAGATCGCAATTTCCGTTTGTCTTTATTCCGACTGGATAACGGTGGACTACTGTTTGCCGTCAAAGAGAGATGTATGTATCAAACCTTTGGATTATCCCGGGAAATCATAATTATGTTCCTTGCAGCTTCTTTTTGATTTGGGCAAAGGAAAATTGGCATGACCTTCATAGACAACGAGTATTTTTAAGGAACAGCAAGCGTCTAAAATTCAATCCGGTATCTTTACGGAATTTTCAGCATTGCTTGCCAGTGACAGTTTGAAAGAAACGCAGGAAAATGCATGTGGAAGAGACTATTGCAGGCTGTCAGGTGAACAGCTTCAGATGCGGATTTTGGTTATGATGGTTTGCCTCGTAGAACTAAAAGCAGATGCTTGCATATATTAGGCCCCAAAAGAGGTAGACAATGGTCCCTGGTTGAGACGAATGCACCCAACTCGTCAAAGATAACTTCGGAGTGATTGTTGATAATCCCGTCTAAAACACAAAGATCCTAACCTTGAAAACAGAGCTGGGTTCAGATTAGGCATGATATGCAAACAGTGAACGAAAAATGAAACAGTAAAAAAACTACTCAAGGATGCAAGTGAATGCCGGAAAGTATAACACCGGCTAGATTCGACGTTTTGTAAACGGAGAACGTACATCGATACTGAGGAGCAATAAGATGGACGCTTTTCCTAGAAGGATGCCATCGAGGGTTGCATCCCAGTCCTCACTGGTGCATATTTGTGTTCGAATGGGATATGTGTAAGTGGCTGAATCTGATTTTGCAGAAATCCCAGTTAATCAGTTGAGTTATATTTCAAAACCTTGCTGATTAATAACTTTCATTGATCGCAGCCTTCTAGTTTGCAACCACGGCCACCCAAATTCAGCAATCCATAACACGGCAAAAATAACAACGCAAATGAAACGGGAATTTGAGTGACTATTTCATTACTCGATGTCCTGATATACTGTAAGCATTTCACGAAACTCGAAGTAGATTTCGAGTAAAGTTCCAGATCCACACAACCTGTATTTCCCTCTTTTCAATACCCGTGAACTGTCAATCCCGTTGACCGTCTCTCAGTCTTTTTCAACATTGCAATATTCGATGCAACTCCATTTTGAGTATTCAGTTTTGCTAGCACATTTTTGTCTCTGGAAAAAACTTGTTTGGCCCAAAATTTCCAACAAGTTCAATTGATTCGATTATTTAACTCTTTTGCTGTTATATCGATAGAATTTCCTCCTCAAACCAGACTTGGCCGGAATTTCAATGGCTCATTCTCCCGGGTAATCATAACATGAAGTCAATGAAGGGCTTAAGGGCGCATTCTGTTTGGCTAAACCTAACCAAGCAAGCAGCTCAGCCCAAGAATATGAGTGTTTAGTTGTTGATGTTGTACCATTGGCGAATAACCGAGACCGACTGTCAAACGGTAATGCGTTTGAAACAGCAATACAAACCTTAGGCGACATCTGTTATTACTCGTAGCACAAGTAAATACTTTTTCAAATGAGATGCGTGACTGGAGAACTGAACCTTTATATAATGACCCTTTAACTTACGTAACCGATAATTTTACAGAGGTCCCTCCGAGAAAGTACAACTATTGCTGACCTACCACTTATACAGTGTGGTTTTTCAATCCCGTAACCCTTTAGTATGTGTCAGAGGTTGTATTAGCCAGTAATTATCCCGATGAGTCAAATTATTCATTGATATTACTGAATGGTTGGTAGTCTGAAATATATCGTTTTGGAGGCAGTGGCTGTATTGCCGGAACTGCTCGATAGAAGGCAACCTGCGCTTTGCATTTTCTAGGCTCAGCTTATAAACCGGGAATACAGATATAGCAACCAGATTGATACACAGAGATACAACGAATGAGAATTACCCTAAACTGCTTTTGTAGTGTCGTTATGTGCATAGACGGATTTTCACAGATCGAACGCAACACTAGAGCCCTTGTGAGCGCCTCGATTTCTATGTAAAAGCGATTGCGCGAACGAGTAGTATCGTCGTACGAAATCAGTTTGAATCTACATTGAATCTATTCATTAAGGATGGATCATGGTGAAAACGGAAAATTTCTACAGAAAACAAACCCCAGAGTCTAGTGTTCACAAAAGCGAGAACAAGAGATATGGCCAAATACGAGATTTGTTCTATTCTAGATGTGCCACTGCACGTATTGTTATTTCTTTTGTTTCATGAGCGTGGCAGTCGTTAAATATTAGTATGATTACATTTGCCTAACGGTGTCTTGTGAATGCGTATCCCACATTCATGCATTAATATAAGAGATTTCTGTTCATGCTCGAATTTCTACTAGCCTGATCATGTCAGACATTTGCATCCGGTCCACATTTTGCAAATTGATGATTGTTTTTGGAGCTTGTTGTAAATCTGTAATATATTCACCACCGAATAAATGAAATCTTCGGCTAAAGGAATAGTATCGAACATGACGGCGATCATCCCAACTAGTGTCATTTTCAGAAAGGTTCTTTAAACAACAAAAATGAGCAATTTTGTTAGAAACTATTCCTTTATTACTCGTTTAGTTGGTTACTGTGTACCCACATTCCCCCCCCCCAAAAAAAAACCAAATTAGGGGTTGCACTCGAGAACGAAGTTATTTTTCTGACTCCTTCATTCAATAACTTGATTCCTAGCAATTTCACTCAAGTCTTTCTGCTTAGCTAATGTAGGCTGGATATCCACTGCTTCAGAGAGACGAGTAGTTGATATACCTCTCGGAATCTCCATCTCGAAAAATAGGCCAAAATCTATCGGTGCCCTCATGTTCCGGATTGTCAATTGTTCATTCTCGAAAACAATATTACTGAGGTGTGCCGCCCTGACATTTGTTCAGAAAGGTTTGACAGGGGTGTTTGAGACTCGATACTTGACCACCAGTGAGGACAATATGTTTTAGGAAACACCGTTCATGTCATTACAATTTTTGTTCCTATTTTCAAACAAACCTTGATTAACTGGAAAAAAGAGGAAAGAGACAATTTGACACGGAACACGGGAACTGTTCAGTCACACTTTTTCGCACAGTTACCATTCAACTGTCCCAAAAATGTATGAGACCGACGGACGTCGTAATTTTGCGGGACAGAAATACAATTTACTTGGGGGCTAAACTCACATAATAGCTTACCACAAAGAGGAGCACCAACTATCGGTTAGTTTACAAACACTTTACACTTGGTTCACATTTAAAAGGTAGGAGAACTATGAAGTCAAGTAAACAAATGAATTTCATATGCATCACGATCGAAAAGCAGTCTTAAAAATCCCTATCCTTCATCCGGTGAGCGAATTGTCCCAGGTTCGCCCACTTCCTGTTCGACTTGAGTCAGCCAAAGTTTTCAATGCGCCAAACGCCACGTGATTTGGAGGCTGCGCCCAACGAATGAGGGCACATGTATGTGTTATTCAGAGAATTGAAATCACAAGTCTCGTCATTTCGGCAACCGCTTTTTCTCCCTTGGGTGTTATGATGTATGACGTACCAGAGAAGGCTTGGAAAAGTCTCACTTGGTTTAGGAATTTTCCTCCGAAATAGCTTCCCTCTGAAAGTCGACGTAGCCAACAAACCAACATTATTTATTTGGATCGAAGTTAAACAACTTAAGTTTTGTTGGTATTATTGGATGAAAGGAACCTCGAATGTTGAGGAAGTCTTGCGAATGTACTCGAAACCCCATACTGCGGCTCATACAATTACCCTATAATGGAGCAGTTGTAAGCGGGTTCGTGCGAATTCCTCTGTTCTAAACAGATCAGTAGAGAGCTACCTACTTATTGACCGTTGGAGTCAAGCGTGCAACATAAGGTGGTGCACATGATGAATAGGGATTCTCTCACCCATTTTGGTGGATCCTATTCAGAAGAGACGGAGAAAAATCTTGAAGAATAAAAGCAGGCTAAAGGCTTCACACCGTGTACGAATATTGTGTATTGAACAATTATTGGGTTATTTCAGTGTAAAATAATGTTGTTTAATTTTACTCCAAGGCTCAGATCCCGTAAAAGTTGTTGCCCGATAAAAGTGTAAAAGGTATGCTTTTGTTAGCATTTTCAGCATAGATCTTCACCAGAATCAAGCAGACTATAATAATCATCACCCTCCAACCTTAGCATCAGCTACCAGCAACGGGACACATGACATCATGTAATTCCACAACCTTAGTTTCGAGTATGGCTGCATCACTTTTGACAATATCTATGAATTTGATCTTATTGAAACAATAACCACTGGGCTGCGCTGTGAACGGAATCATATCATCCTACTGCATTCGATTATCAGAAGACTATTGGCATTTATACGATAGATTCTTAAGAGCGACATGCTTACTTTCGAGCACAAAGACTGAGAAATCTGGTGTGAAATGAATAAAATATACAACTGTGAGCAGCAAAGGTATTGAAGAGTAAGGAAAGAAACATCAGGCACGATTGGAATATAATTTCGTTTACTTCTTGTCCTTTTTGACTAATACACGCCCGAAAGAGGGCAAATAACGATTTGTTGGTGTTCATTTTCGCAAAAATGTTTTGGAATTCATATCTAATGGATGAGTGAGAACGACGTAATGATAAGTCAGGTTGTGATGAAAGCGCTGGATCCTGTAATATCCTGTAGGCTAGGGCTACACAAGATTCAGTGTTGTGGGTGACAAAATCAGTCAAAAGAAAATCTAGGGTGGGAGTAAGAAGCGGCTAGTAACTGCCAGTCGGCGAGTGGGAAATGGGGAGTTCTGTAGTTTTGTTTCAAAAGGCCGAGCAAAATTACCGGTGATCAATACAGCGCGATCAGAAAAGCATATTGGAGGAAAACGTTGGATACAACTGGCATTGACGTACAGAACTGCCTAGGTTTTCTCATTTTGAAGATAGGCATCATTGTTTACCGGCACGGTGCTGGAAATGAGACGTCTACCCTAAATTACCCTATGAGCAAACACCCAGACACTTGATGAAACTATCGTTGGGTAAGGATTTGAATGCATTGTAGCCGCGTCTGTGGAAAATGTGAGCAATTAGGACTGAAGAAGCATTCAAATCACTGAGAAAAACTCAGTTTTTGGCCTAAGTAGGAAGAGAAATATTCTTTTTTTTGGTTTTTCGTCAAAATTACTGAAATCTGAAGAATTACAATTTTTTTGACAAATGACAACTCCATCAGCCTACTTCGTTCGTTGCGTGCAGAATAAATCGGAAGATCAGTAATATGGGTCACATATATAGAGGAGGACAGCGCAGTACCATGGAGTACACTGGAATCGTAAACCCGTGCTGTACTGATGTTTTGTCCGACCTTAGTTTACGAAACCGATTCCTAAACTAGTTCCATGCCAGGAAAGGGTTTTTGCCAGACAGTCAAAATCTTCAAGCCTGTGAAGAAGACGGGAATGTAGCACTGAATCTAAGTTCGAAAAATAACCAAAAAATTAGAAGAGGAAAGATCACTCGGAAGTGTTTGAAGATGAGGTGGCAGAATAGATCACGACCGTCACAGCATCAGGGGCTGATATTTTTGGGTTTAAGATCAAACTAGAAAGGTTCTGCTGGCACATTAGCAGGCATTTGAAGATGGGAAAAACAGCCTTGTCAATGAATTAGGGTTGGTAGATTTGAGAGCACACGATGACATACAATCCACTTACAAGGTGCAAGATGAAAAGTCATTCGACTGTTGTTCTCCAATCAGGTAATTTTGCGAACCGTTTCTGTTTCTCTCCATTTTTGGCCAACACATCCATTGAAGAATGAAACAATCCAGTATTCAAGTTATTAGGACTTCCAAAAATACCGATTATCAGTTCTTAAGCCGGTTCCATCAATCAATGTTTACTACCAAACTCTAAAGAACCAAGGTCAGTCAAGACTTCATATACATATTTTCCTTCGCAATTGTGACCTCTCCCGTCTCTTGGGGAATTTTTTCCTTTCTGCCCTCATATCGATCTTCCACCGCACATATATATATATACATATACATATATATATATATATTTATACATTTATATATATATATATATTATATATATGTGTATACATATATATACTCCAACAAAAACTGTGAAGGAGAGAGAATAAGAAATGCGGAAATCCACTAAAAACTGTAAACGATGACCTTTGAGGAAGGAAAGAGCACCCTAAAGATCATGCGTAAAATTGAGACTTTTTGTATTTCTTATGTCAGAAATCATACCGAAATAGTACGCCCTAATTCATTGTATTGATTAATTCTCAATGATGCTTGAAGGACAAAAAAATCCAACAAAGTTTTGAAGGTTTCGCAAATAATTCCATACCACTGAGACGGCATAACACATTGTCGCACTTCAAAACATCTTTCTCGAACAAGTTTTCAGTTCACCGTGCGATACTTCTAGGACCTCATCATTTGCCACACGTTCAGGTTTTACTGTCACATGAGTGAGAGCAACCACAACCAGTTTCGGATGCCTTCCGAATGCCCAAATCACCGCAAGTGAACCTGTGGAGATGCCCAAAATTAGGCCATGGTGTTTCGTTTTATTATTAAGAAAGAGATCGGTCTTCTAGTAAACAGATGGCTCGATTCCAGTTATTATACATAAAAAATCCTAAGGTAAATCGAGGTAAGTACACGATAGAATACAGATAACCTTTTAAACCATCGCTTTTTCGAGTGACATAGTGATTCAGCCTAAATGCGTGCAAAAATCGTTGCACATTGCAAATTGAGCGATCCATTCTACACCACGAACTATGAATGTTGTTTGCCAGTTAGCAGAAGCCGTCCGTCCAAGTGAGAAAAACACGTTGACTCCTGGAGGCCCTGTCTATCATATATGCATTAATCCACGATCATCGAACTAAGTCACTACCAGTCATATGCATTCGTGATACATTTTGTTCTCTCCTTCTTGGGTCTCAAATCTTGTTCTATGAAATCCCGTCACCATAACCAGTTAGCGAGCATCTGTATAGTCTCTGGTCTTATTGCCCGTCATGATGGGTCATTTTATTTGAGATTTTAGTCCAAACGAGTGCGTCCTTTAAATACAGCTTGCAATGCATATAATATTTTGCCCACTTCAACTTCATATTATTTCGTGACAAAAAATTATGTAATGAGTACTTGTAAAAATACGTTTGAAAGGAGAAGAGAAAACGTTCGATAATTTGGTTGATGTTTAGTTCTACGAATTTTTGAATATGATAAATTAGTTATTTTAATGCCTGGAAAATACGCACTTTATCATATAGAAGTCCAATTTAGAGTAAGAAATGTTTATTACTAATTGACTCTCAAGCCGTTTACGAATTACTAGAGGGATAGTAAACGAAATCATTCACCTAGACACGGAATAAAAACCAGTCATGGGCAAGGATTTATCGACAGTCAAATTGTCCTCGTCATGTGATTGGTTTATCCAGCTTACACCCCCTGGGTGACAGGACGACGAATTCATTCGTCCTCGGTTGATTCTAGGCCGCGGAATTTGGAGTGCCTGGACCAAAAGCTTTTCGGTGGAAAAGTTGGAGGTCAGCTCCATGATTCAAATGGTCTCGGCCATCACTATGGTGTGCAACTGAACACCATTGCATTTGTTTTGAGGGACATGATACAGAACTTTGAAAGCCGTATCTGGATTCCCCTGATGTCCGGTATTTACTGGGAGTGCTAGGATTGGGCTGTTTATCGATCCAGCCTTCCCTTGTCTTAACCAGCACTATTGGCGCTCTTTCACCCGAGTGGGAAGCTGTCATGCAGTTCGGCCTACATGCAGTGCGTCACAATCACATTTGAAAGTTTACGCAATCACAGAAGAGGTCAGCACCGGCCACTTATCCTTGTTCTGAGTATGAATCAGAGGGGTCCCTGAACACAAAGAACATATGATAACAGCATTGAACGTGTTTTGAATTTCCCTCCTCAGTCGTCAGTTTAGGATTTCACTCATTGTATCAACTTTATATGGTGAATTAATAAGTGGGTCCTTCTTCTATACGGCTTTTTTGATGATTTTGGGCACTCTTTGAATGATGTTTCATTCAGTGAACTGATTTGGATAACTATTCTCACGTAGAGTGTTTCTTATGAACATCAATTCGTTCTCTAAAGTCTCTTCAAAACACAGTTTTGTCCCTCTGAATGACAAACACTTCACCAAGCTTCGCTTCTATTGGTGACTGAAGAATATGTTAAAATTGGGATGATGTAACCTACAAGTTTGTTTTCGGTTTACCTTTCTCTGGATCGGACAGTCTTCCGTTCTCTTAGGGGTCACATCGAGGAATGGTATTTGGTTGGTAATTTGCGTTCATTTTTAAAGCGTAATACTGCATGTGTCTTAGTAAATTCTGTTTGCATGCAACCCAGGTTACAGTTAGTGTCATTTATACAAAATATGTCACCTGCATATTGATAGTTTTTTCCGAAACCGTTAATAGTACACTTTAGCTTAATTCCTTCTTATTTCCAGTAATACGTCAGAATGGACCTAGTGATGATCCCATACCAACACCACCTGGTTGCCAATAGAAATGTATTTTAATTGATCAATGAATACAATAAAAGAAAAGTGGGTGCATCCTTTACCACGATTGAGAATAAATCACTTTTTACGTTACTTCCGGGAAACCCCTTGTCCAGTTTAATCGAAGACTTGGAGAGTCGATGCGATGCATACGCAAATGCGGGGTTCCGTCTGCAATTGGCATTGGAAGAATGTGAGACCAAAAACGTACTTTATTGCTGAGCAATTCTCATTCAAATTTCTGAAAATTGAACTAAGGGAATAGCCATGAGCCATTTAGTACAAATCAGTAGACACATGAACAACAGGCTTTCTTCAAATTGGGAAGAAACGGGCTAAATTTCGCACTTTTTTGTTAGAAAAAAGGTTATAATATTTGGCAAAATCTTGAGGTAGCACTGTTTTTAGTAGTAGATTTGAAAACTCAGTAACTATCCTGTATTTTCCGACTCCGAATGTCCAAGATGTTACCCGGAGTCGAACCGACGACCGTCTGCCGACTTGGCAGTGGCTCTAGCTGCGTGTAATTTGTTTTTAATGCAATTTATTGCTGCACTATGTACATCCTCCCGTCGCGTCTTGTCTTTGATTCACGCTAGAAAAAGTATTTCTTATTGTTTCAACGGAAAGGATTATCCTCACCATAAATTTCATCAGTTCCATGTGAATAAATAAAACTAAAGATGGAATCAGAAGTTCACTGCTCCCCGTCAACCACCATCTATTGTTTTTTCTGTTTCACAGTGACCGGTAACTGGCATGCAAAAATCAACCGAGATTCTCCAAAGGGTTTGGCAAGTGAGCGGAGCTACCATAAATTATTTAAAATCCAGAGGTTGAATGAACACGTTTGTGCACATCCTGTGCGCTTTACAGCGGAAGTGGAATGATGAAACTGTAGTATTTGAAATATGATTCAATTTTCACACTGATCATATCAAAATTGTCCTACAAAGCTGTGGACCTTTATACATATTTCCATATCCGAGTCTGAGAATTGCTGGTTTATTCTTTGTCTAAAAGTCGTTTATATTTCTTTAATACCATAGATATAAACATATCTCGTGATCCATGACAAACGTTGTAACACGAAGAATTCACTTATCGATGAATCACTTCAGGCGCCTACACTTATCGGGTGAATAAGCGTATCTTCGCCTTATTGCAATTGCGCTATTCATAGTCCAAACAGTTCCTTTGCGTAAAGAAGCCGAGACGTGTTCTGATATCCTCTTTGACCGGCTCCTCTTCGTATGTCCAATATGCTTTGAACTACAACAGCAAGCAAACAGTTATAAATAAAAGACAGCCACTAATAAAACAACTTGCCCCAGTATTCTTGAACAAAAGTTGTCCTGGTATTTGTTGAAATTCAAACACGTGCAGCAGTAAAGTGTTTTCAAGCTTTGAACGGGACAGTCAGGAAACATCCTTTTTTCTTAGCCACTTGCACTTCCTATTCGTGTGTAAGTGATGAAACCTTGTACAGCAGTTGTTTTGCCGTGGCTGTAACAAGTAATTCCTCTATTGTTCCAATGCCCAAGTTATCCACGGGCTCCACGTTTCTCACACCTTCGTTTTTCACACCTGTCTTTTCGCGCCATATGATCACACATTTCACACTCACTGTCGTTTACACAAGAGAATGGGTTCATTAAGTAAAAACACGTCGTCAAGTTACCAGATTTTTTCACAATTTCCCACTCACTGCTATCTACAGCTGCAAATATGTTATCCTCTACCCACAACTGCAAGTGTAGATGCCCGAAGTGATTTATCGAAAAGTAAAATTCTACATGTTGCAAGCATTTCATAATTTGATAGATATAATCCGTGATTTAAGACCTAGGGAAGATAAACAAATAGACTTGCACAGAGTTTTATTCAGCTGTCAAAAGATGACATCTGAGGTTTCCACGGTGCAATAGCTTGTGAATGCTAAAAGAATACTAGTCTACCCTTTACTTTCCTCACTTGTTTTGGACTATTATAAGCAATAATTTTTATCTTCTGAATCGTTATCGAGTTTGCTAGAATTCACATACAAGCAACTGACAAGAAATCGCCTCAAAATTGCCTTCTCCTTCGTCGGATAGAGGTTACAAAAAGCAAGAACCGTTATATGTTGCCAAATTGAAGTTAGGCACAGGTTTAGGCTTTGAACTGTTTAACGTTTGCCCCAGGTGAGTGTAATTTAAATTGTAACTAACCACTTAAATGTTGCCCCTTTCGCAGGTCGACGGTGTACAGGTAACCTCAAGGAATTATATGAAAGCCAAACATCCAGCAAACTTATTTTTTTGTTGGAAGCAGTGCGTCACCGGGGAGGTTATCCTAATTGAGAATAACATTTCAACTCAGAACGTTTTACGTAAAATCTTACAGAAGTAAGAATATTAGGCTTCATCCCGGACCAGCAAAGATTAGGGTGCCTTCAGAGTAGCATAGGAACACAGTGCAGCCATTGGGATATAAATTGCAGAAGGGTCTAGCTACTTGACATTTCCGTTCGATAGTACCATGTGAAACCTGGCGTATTGTAAGAACCATATCGAAAATTGGCGTCCTGTTGCACAAAATAGCAAAGATCGTCGTTCATCGTGAACGTTTTTTGGGTGTACGGTACTTGAACCGTGTCAGCTTCAAACTACCATGTGATTTTCCCCATGTTTATAGTAGCTCAATTTATTCATCGTACTGTGAAATTAACCACTCTGCCTGCAGTACGCACTTCGTGAAGTTGCCTCGGAATGATTCCGGAGACAACGTGTATTCACGATTTTTTATTATATTTACAAACTATTTGGTAAAACATCTGGTTGTTTTGTGAATACATTTTGCTGTGTTGAAAGCTCGGTTTTTGCACCAGAATGTTTTGATGTGTGTAATTTTTAAATTATTGCACTCCCGAATATCAGCAACACAATGAAGCTCTAAAACAAATGTAATGTCTTCATTATCGGTCCTCAAACTGGGCTCACCCTGTTCGCCGTTTCAGGTCACACTGACTACAAGAATATGGTGCAGCCTCCAGTGGGTTGACTGGTAACAGCAAGTGAGTCATGCAGTTCAAGATTCACAGAACGATGAAGGGCACCCATTTATGCCCGCGACTGCGTACATCTCCAGCAGATGCATCACGTGCATTTACTTTTTATGCCTTAGTCACTACAAGCTAACAAGACAAGTTTGAAATGATAGCAATTTTGTGAGCTTATGGATGTGTGAACTACTTATGGTTCTCATTTATTTTAGATAACATGTCCGGTCAGAGAGCATGGATCATATGATACAATGCAAATCGATCTGAAAATTGGTTAAAGCTCAATAAATTTCATCCATATTGACTTCAGTTGTCGTACATGCTACTGTGATATGGCCATTGCGAATGACGAGTATCAAAATCCACTCCGGGTCCCCACACACTTTGTTATTTCGAAGTAGGAAGGACAGATTTCATTGGTGGCGTTTCTGGTTTCTTTCTCATGGAGGCAGCAACTGATACGGTTATTCAAATAAATCATATGAGGATAAGAATAACACTGATGGGATGAGGTGACGATGGACAAGAGAAAAAGTATCCGTGGTCTCCTTTACTTAGGACCGTTACAATATTCACTTAAGCACCCGATTATGAGTGAGACAGGAAATAAAATGCAGAAGAGACATTTTTAAATATCGTCCTTTCGAACTACTCAACCATATGATGATTAGTGGCATCCGAATGGGGCCAGTGATTCGTGTTGTTAAATATTTTTCAACGAACTTAACCCGGGTAATTATGAATAAAGGGACAATTTTCCAGCGAAATGGTGAACGAGGGTGACATGCAGATACATTGTTACACTACTTGCATCAAAAGTCGAAGTATGGGACCAAGTGTCCTCGTTATGAAAGTCATCTTTCAGCCAAGGGATGCAATAGCTTGCGAAGAATCACCTTGTGATTCCTTAATTGGACTATCCATCCACGAACATTAGATACGGTTAAAATAGGATTACGGTGAAGTGTTCAGTTATAGCAACTGTTGAACAAGAATACCCGTTGGGAACGGATGATCAGTTGCAAAAGCCACGATAACTTTTGTTTTTTTCAGATAATTTCATTTTTACCAAATGCAGTACAGTGCTTTTATTATTTCAATGTCGGAAAACAGTTGTTGTGTTCCAATTCAAGCACAGATCACTGCTTTTCTCAACAATCACCAACGTGTCTACTCTCTTAAAGTTAAATAGTAGAATGAACGAATTATTCAAAGTGATTTATTATTATTTTGCATAGACGGTAACCACCTATGCACTGGCCTTTTCCGCGAAATCGTATTCTGGATAGCTCATATAATGATAACGGCTAGTCATGTATTCCGCCAGTTGGGATGACAAATAGCCTAACAATTAGGCAACTAGTTGCGTATTCACAGAATAAGAAAAATCACTTTGCCGTCAAGCCCGAAATTTCAGTTCTGTGACCAGTTTACTGTTGTTGATTTCAACAAACGAATGATCTTCTCGTTCTAATTTGACTCATAGGTAAATATACTCCAAGTAAATGCAAATCTGATCAACATAAGTGCTGCACGTAGCTAGTTCTTACTGCACAGCAAAGGATTGAATACCACTAATTGTAGGGTTTGGCCCTATTTTCAAGTGATTTATTGGAACTTTATTTTAATACAACACTTGTCATTTATCTCTCTAATTTCTAACTGTTATGTACCGTTGACTTTGATAGTTCCTCCGCCAGAAATACTGAATACTGCTGGAGTGAACAGCTGGGAGCACCAAGCGTACGTTGCGTTGAATATTGTTTAGTAATTTGAAGAGATGAAATAATTATGAGCAAGCCGGAATGGGAGATTTAAAAGCACAGCTGGAAATAGAGTTTCCTTATTAGTTTAAAGCAAAACATCAGCTAGTGTCGGATTCACCGACAATCCAGTATTGAAGAATGGCTCTATGTTGATTCCATCAGTGCCCTTCAGTTGTACGTTTCGGAAAACACCCTAATACTGGCAAGTGCAATCAACGACTCAGTCATTTCGATCATATCCAGGCACTAAGATTCCAAATGTAACTGCGTGCATTCGACGGTCAATTCATGTAGGCCGTTTGAGGTCAGACTGATGGGTTTCAATCAACTAACCACGGGTCCAGAACTCCATCAGGGATAATTTTCATTTCGTACGGTGACACCACTGATTCTACATGTTCCTAGTTGAGGCGAACTTCCACAAAGCCGGAACAAACTGCACCAACTTTTCGGCTCTCTAAACACGCATATGCTCCCCTGTTGACATCACTTGTGCAACAGCTCAGTATGAATTGGGGCATCGTCTAATCGGTAGAAATCGCAAACTTGCAACACATGGGTAGAAATAAAGTGGCCCAAAAAAACATCAAGCTACGACGCTTATCTAATGAGGTGACAACCAGCATGACTTTATTGAAAACATGCTTCACGTAGGCTTAATTGGGCATCATTTTATCGCAAAGTACGAATTGCGGAAACTCAGCACCGCACTAAGTCACGAAGGCTTGATTCAGCATTGTCGTCAGTTAACACAGCTACTGTATCTTCGAATGTGTCCACCCACTTCACCAGGGGGTGGGGTATCTAAATTGATCTACCAATATTTGGCATTGATTTGCAGCAGTCAGTGCATCGAGTACAAACACTCCAACGTGAATCAAATAGAAAGCTTCGCCTACATTAACAGTTAGACGGAATGTATGCTGAATTGCTGAGCAATGCAAAAAGTTGAAGAGTCGGAAGTCTTACTTCTGATGGAATCAGAGAACACGCGTATATTCTCATTTTCTGGAATGCGTAAGAATGTCGAGTAAAGAATTCAGTTGGGGACATGTTTTCGTTTCGTTCGACTACCATCAGATGACATATACGTTACCATTGAGTGTCTTTCGTTAAATAGCTTTATATCAGCATATCTCTCAACTCTTAGTGAATAATATCACCAAGGTGGAAAATTCGTTGAGAAATATCAAAGAATTTATCGACAAAACCAAAAAGAATAGGTTTCTTTATTTACATTCTACAAAATCCCACCGCGAAATCATCAAACCTAATTTCTGTTTCTCGGCATGTTATGTGTTCTTTCACGATATAACTAACTCTGTTGAGACATGCATTTTGGATACATCATTGGAGTATGACAATAGCCTAATGACTGGTTCAATTGGTCCAATTCACCCAATTCACATAAACACCAGATCATATCGGACGCTTCTTTATGGCTGACGGAGAACCATTTGGCAAGTGTGATTCCAAAAGCTGCTGAATAACTGTGTTTCAATAATTTTCAGCAGTTCAGGATGAGTGGTGGTTGTGTGATATCAGGTGCACGAACCCCAAGGGTATCCCGCTTTCAGGCACGAGCTCGAGCCAGTTGAAACTACAGGCGGATTACTGCTCTGTATTACATAACGTTTTTAGTCCATGCCTTTCACGACACATTCGCAGAAAACTTTTACACTCCGCTACTGATAACTGAACATTATGTGAGTGTGGCTTATGATTCATTATTTGTCACGTTAGCAAAATCGTTCCATGTCAGTGGTAAGCCAAATGTGTATACTGCTCTCACAATGTTACTTTGTATAACATAACAATTGAACCTACTAAGCATAGTCTCGAGTTAGCTGGTCGTTTAGTAGAACAGATAATTAAATGAAAAGACAGAAATAAGATCAACATTTCAGTAGTACGTACAACATGGCACAGAAGCAAATCAATAAAGTATAAGGACAGATAAAGATAGGAAAAAACGGTTCCACAAAAATGTGGGTAAACTCATACATTTGATCTGTTAAGGATCAAGAAGTCTCCAAGCACGATCGATCGTCCCTCCTCAGCAACACACAAGTGCTAATCAGATTGATCAGCAAATCTTTTATTTTCCGTTTTAATAGAATACGCGAATCATCTTAGGTGGCCGAGATTAGATTTCAGCTGTCGATTATAAAATCGCATGTCACAAAATCAGAAAAGGATCTGTTCCCGGATCGATGACGAACCAACGGTAATTCAAATAATTTGCATGTTGAAACAGAATGAATGGTATTGAAAGATTAAGCACACATCGAAATTTGGGAAACGGGGTCATTGATTTCTGAAAAACCTGACACCAACACAGAATAAAAAAGTTCACTATACTAAGTTCCTAACCGGCAAACACTGCGGGGTATTTTCAGCTTTCACCATGTTCTTCTCCCGAACACAGATGAACCGTGTCATGAATAATTCTTCTTCAAAAATAAGGTATAACAGTTTGGATCATTCAGGGCTTTCATGGTTGTTAGACCGATGTCCACAAAAATAAAGTAACATGTTACATTACTGGCCGGTCGTGTCTGATGTTAGACAAAAGAATAACCACATGATCTTTCAACATCCACTACCTAGTGATATTCATTCTCCCGAGAAAAAATAACTATTTATACTACGCAGTAAGAGTATGCTGTCGACGGTACATGTTTCGTAAACTCAAAAATTAATCAGCAGTATACCTGAAATAGTGAAATGAGACACACCGTTTTGATTTTCACCGGTCTATCTGTATACCTTGGTCTTTTAAACATCGCCATTTTCAATATAATTTAGACAAGAACAGAAAACTAGAATTTAGATCTTCTTCAGAGTTTCGAAGTGAAAGAGGGCACTATTTGTCTGAACAAGTTCCTAAACAACTTAATAATGTGGTCACGTTAGACTATTTGCCAAGTAATTTCCGTATATTATTTGTTGGGTTTTGCAAGGCAGAGGGAATCAACAACTTCGTACTGTGAAAGTGATGAACACAGTTTGTAGGCTCAGTGCACCTTTTCCAAAATTCTCATTTCACCGTGCAGATTTTAGTTGTCTCAATAGGCAATACACCCTATCAACCTGCCATGAGTGAACTGAATCTCGCAATCAGCTGTTCTTATCTCTTACTGACTGCATCAAAAAAAAACGTGGGGAGGGTGACAGCTCTCTTCATGGAACTGCCATGGTGCAAATAAAAATGTTATTTTTCAGAGATAAAACTGAATCACTGGTTTTGATGATATCAATAGGATCATCTCCACTATCAGAGAAAAATCCTTATTTTCCTAACCATGGTTGTTCAAAGATCCAATGCAGTTACAGTTTGAACAAACTGTACGTACGTGGTTATTATTTTGGATTTTTCTCAAATACATCTTTTTTGCTATTCGACGGTCATACAGCTGTGAAAACTATTTGACTGGCATATATCAGGTAGTCAGTTGATACTACTCAAACAACCCACAATTTCCACTGATCGTGTTCATAGCGATGTACCAGTTTGCGTTCATTTTCTCAGTAGTAACTCTTTCCATTGTAATAATGTTAGTAGAACGAGTGATTAGAAAGCTCTGATATACTAGGCGTCCCACTATTCAAATGTTGTCAGTCATCATCATCACCATCGTACAGAGTCAAATAGCTGAGAAAGCTCCACTGACTACTGCCTTTCTCACCGCGTTGCACAGGGTTGGGAAAAGGAAAAAGTGCCCCAGTAGCCAGCACACAAAATACACAATATAGATGTACAAACCAACTTAGATTTGTAATTCTAATTCATTAGAAAGTGACAACGCGATCGCAACTGTCCCTGGTTTGCTACCATTTCCTTCAGTGTAACTAGCAGACTGGTTGAGGGATCTTTTGTACCCAACCATAAAGACGAGAGGCATCTACTTTATCCACGTTCGCTGTTTTTTTTCTATTTTTTGTAGCCAAGTCATCCGCTGACTTCCACATAGTAGCTTCCACCTACCAGGAGGAAAGGAAAACAGGGCACGGTGTAGTAGGCATGTGTTTTCTATTCGCAACACGTGCCCTGATTAGCGAAGTCCACTAATACGGATATGCTTTGATAGAACATTCTCTGAACTAGTACCCAATATTCGGTTTCTGACCTCAGTACTACTCGCTTCCATCCACTCTTAGAGATACTACGCAAACGTTGGTGGTCGAATACCTCAAGACAGCGAATATCTTCCACTAGCATACTCCAAATCTCGCCACCAAACGACAAAACTGAAAGCATCGAGGCACAGTTCACACGAACTCTTCAACTTCCGGGAAAAAGCAGGTCGACTTCACAAGTGCTTCAGTCCGGCGTACGCCGCTTGTTCGTCTGAGTGTAATTTCTTTATCCTTGGGTCACTACAAATCAACGTTCAAACCACTGAACAGTCGTGTCATTAGCATCTATTCTGAACCGTGCTCCTGAATGCCTCCCATTAAACATAACCATCATGAATAGGGCACATACAGGAAGACTAGACCAACCAACCGGAGCAAAGGCCAATGTCAGTTTATTCGTACCTATACGCCAAGTTATGGCCTGATAGCCACTTTTCTTCTTCAGCCTTGCCAAGTTGGACAATGGGCTGGCATTTGCAAAGCATGGGAGGGCCACCGGAGGTGGTGTTGGACGATCACTTCTTTAAAAGCACAGCTATCTTCGCCCAACACTCAACGTCGCACTTTGTGATCACTCACACAATGTTCCCATCAGACGCGAGCAAAGCTGCAATTACAACAGAGTTTAAACACGAAAAACCGCCAAGCTTCACCCAACGAGAAATTGCCTGTTCTGGCAACCCCAAGACAAAACAGTATGAACAATGGCGAAGTGCACCCGATGCTTGAGAACCAGAAGTCACTGAGACACCACATATATCACAGGTTCGCGGAAGCTGCAGCAGCCCCTTCCTAGCTCCTATTCCAGCAGTAGTCAAACTTCCGAGGTATCTAAATTTATTAGAAAAATCTAGCTAGTTCTTACAGAGGGTATTTTAAAACATAAGCTCCTGCTAGTCTTGCGATCGTACTTTGATATTTGGAACGCTCAAAGTGCAGACCATAACAAGCTACATCAATCATCTAGTGGTCCAGAGTGTATGATGTTGCACGGGCATTGCTTTTCGGCAAAAATATACTGTCGGCAAAATCCAGGTTAAAAGTTTATTTTCCCGAAAATAGCTAGAGTCCCATGTTGAAAGACTAGACTACACATCCCACTGAATATCCTCTTTGTCAAAGTTGAAATAAAATAGGGATATATGCTGACAATCTGGTACTCCAATGAGAACGATAAACTAGGGTGGAGGTCCACCTCAGGAATGAAATATAAACTCAGGTACTCCATTCTTTATCAAAGAGTCCCACCGTTTGATCCTATCCGGGAAGTTCAGAGTAAGACGGAGCCCAAGCGGCTGTGGATGATTGAAGATGTGACCAACACACCAACGACCGGCACGAAACCCTATTCAATCCCAGCGAGTAAGCTCTTCAAGTATTTGAAACAACCGGCAAAGAATGAGGTGCGAAAACAGCTTTTACATCACTAGTAAAATGCTTATGCCCTATGGGTAAATAAATCACCAGAGTGTGTCTGTTGTGCATCTCATGCATTACAGAAAGGAATTGGTTGGGGCCACTGGAGTCAGGCGATTCATATAATGTATAATGATACTCCATGAGTTGCACAACGTGGCTAATGTTCTCGTACGAACAAAAATACCTTACGCTTATTATTCGTGATTTAAATTCTCACGTGCTTGTTTTTCGAGGCCGCATAAAAAATTACGAAATTAGTAAATTTGTCGTACATTATCTTTCGCGAAAGCCATGATAACCCTAAATGCATGTGTCTGTTAGTTCAGAAGGAGATGTAGTAATTTAAAAATACTCTACTGTGTAAAGTCTTACATATGGGTTGGAGTAAGTTTAAAGTCCATGATTTCATTCATATTTCATGATTGTGAACCAGCATTTGTAATTAGAGCTTACCCTCCTTCTTTGGTGTTCAGTTACTCCTCTTGACCTTTGCGTTTCTATGAATACGCATCATGCAGCTTCAACGCTCAACTCACCAATAAAAACCATGGAAGCCCTGTACAGCTGTTTCATCAGCAGTGCACATCTACCGAGCTCCCATGGGGACTCGAACCCGGGTGATCGATTGTGGACCGAACACCTTAACCCCAAGGTTATCCGGGCTGGCTCTCTACGGTTTGTTGAACGTCTACACTACGTGATATAGTACCATTCCGTCACTGGCTCTGAACAGGAACAACCTGCTTCTTGCAAAGCGATCGAATCCCGTGATGGAGGACTTCTCTGTAGAGGCCTAAGTACAACGAAATAATTCCGTTATGAACACCCTACGGAGCTTAGTAACGTAACTGCCACTGCACTGCTCCTTTGACAACCGCATACATCAAGGACATTACCAGATACAAAGCCAGACTCGTCCATTCGTGTTGGCAACCGGTCGAGTTCACACTTATGTAACTGATTCATTGATTCGTGGTAGTAAAAGCTTCCCGATTTGCTTATTGTACATCAACCGAACAGAGCTACAGTTCGTTCAGCTGCTTGGTGAGTGGATCGTTCTACTTTCTGTGCTGCCACGATTTTGAGAAAGATTCTGCCCTTCGTTCTTGGCTTCTAATCTGGCTGTGAGTAATTCTCTTGATGTAAATATTTGCTTATTTTATCTGTTTTGGAACCACGAATTGTCGAATAACATGGCTATTCGTTTTGAATTTGCTCTAACTCCCGTAACGATGTTTTACCCATATTGTGCGTGAAGCTATTGAGACCGAAATTCCGCTAGATAAAGGGCCCTAGACAGCGGGATGGTCGCGAAATTTATGCAAGCAGTGTATCTACACTCGGTAATTATGTTTATTTTAGTCGGTCGGATTGCACATCGTCATGTGCAACAAATTCCCCTTACATTTGGCAGTGGGTTTGTAAAAGAGTAATTTGAAACATTGGTGGACTAGGCTTGGTATATTCGAAGATGCCCCAACATATAATCCAAATTTAAAACACGTAACACAATTATAGATCTAACCCCATTTCCTCATCTGTTTATCCTACTACTGGGGAAGGTATCAACAATACCTAAACGATTACTCTTCTAAAAGGTGACCCATGGAACACATTGTCAGCCTCTTCAGCCGATTTTGCACATCAAATGGATCATTGCGTTTAAACTACGTGGCTCAACGAAGTGGAATTCGTGTTGGCAGTAGATAAACCAACAGCAGCCCACGCATCTCACGTGGTAACGTGTCAAAAGTCGTTTTCTAGACTATAATGATGCGTTCTGTTTTGTTGACACGGAAAGTGATATTCGTTCTAGCAAAATGCGGTACCTAGTCCTCAGTCACAGTATCGCATTCACGTCGTTTTGTAGAGTCAGTTCATGCAACTGGCATGAATGGAAATCGAATATCAGCTATACGCCATCCAAATTCGTGAGTAGTATCGTAGCTAATTCATTCCATGCGAATCTGCATCCGACTCATTTTCTGAGATATTACTTATTTGAAACTGTACCAGTTTTGGCAGAAGAATACCTGCTACTAAAATAAAGTCAGAAGAATTAGTCGATGTGGTAAGTTGCGAAGCAGACTGTAAGAACTCCGCTCGCTCCATCTAAACCTTCTATGCTTTCATTGAGGGCAAAAACACTTCGACCCGTTATGTTCTGCCTTTCATACTTGTTGTTTGATTATCGACTACAGGGACGACATTTACACGTTCCCGCTATCCGATTTGGTCAGGTACTCTGAAGTACCCCATCCTTTTTATCTAGTTTTGTATTGCTTCAATAAACACTAGTTGTCTATTGAATTAGGGCGACGATATATAAAATAGTGAGTGTTCAATCAAAAATAACCGATGGCTCCCTGTGGACGATGTAAGATAGAACATTGCAAAGTTCACCTGTTGATTATGGGACAAGACCGTTACAATGCCTTCAAATAGGTTCTCCTTGCTATTTTATGTAGCCAGAATGCCCATGCCGAATTGAACATCCAATGATGGAGGAATTCAATAATCTATATGAAAGTGTTGAACGTTCACGAATTTCGGGTGGATGTTTCTCAACATATTCCGAGATACTAGAAAACATCCACGGTGAGAAGAAGCTTCAACCGTATATCAACAATATGAACATTTTAATTGTTAGATCTGCGTGCATAAGACCGTGTGAGACACTGGTGCAAACGTGTTAACATAGGGCTGAGCATTTCTAAGGCAACTCATGGACTTCATGTTTTTTCCGTATGCAAGTAAGAAAATGCAAATAAGCTTCTGTCTAGGAAAAATAACTTCTCAAGTTTCAGAAGGATCCCTTGAGTTGTTCAGTACGTAGCCTGCCAATGCAGTATCACTGACATTTGTCGGGATTCTGCTGACAGCAGGCAACACCTTGAAATTACGTATTTATTCTCCAATTAGAAAACTAAATAAATGCAAAAAGTAATACTCAAAATAACAAAATCAATTTCGAACTGTATTCTGCTTACGATCGAAGTGCAAGCAGTCTACAATGCAACTGAACAAGTAGGTTCACTAGTTATTCCAATAAACAATGAATGAAACAGACTGACTGCATCCCTATGACTTCTGTAATGTTTCTGCATTACAACCTGTTGGACCTCGTAACTTTGACTGTTTGATGGCTGTAAAATTTTTATTCCTTTACAGATTCAATACACTCATGAAAAAAGTTAGAGAACTTGCAGATCAAACTTTATTTCGTCGGTAATTCTTTGATGTACAGAACAAGAAGCTCAGCCAAAAATTTGACAAGTATCCGAGTATTTCATCATACTCCTTCGTTGGTCGAGAACCTCCCAAAGGTGACGGATCTTTTTTGGGACTCACATCACGAATTTACCCGGAGGAAAGTCTCTATGTGTTCACACATGGCAAGAACCCAATGATTTCAAAAAGTCCTTCAGCTTCTAGGCTGAGAAATGATTTCCATTTTCGGTAGAACTAATTATGGGACATGTTTCCATTGGAAGTCTGAAGGTGAGCCACAATAGTGGAATATTTGGTCTAACGTGTAGTGAAAATGAATTCCGAAAAACTACGGTGTGAATAAATAAAACATTATGTGTATTTCTTTCGGTGTGTACGCATCTCCGTGGCTCTGCGGACATTCACTTTGATTGCCCCAAAAATAATTTAAGTATGAAGTTATGGCACCACTTGGCAGTACGAACTAAATCAGTAATAACCCCCAGTAACTTATAAGTGAGTCGTGCAAGCGATTTTGTCTTTTCGATTCCAAACTGTTCAGAATATGAGTATTCCGTAAGTAGAGATGGAGGCAAATGTCATTTAAACCCCGAATACAATCGCGTGAAAAATAAATGTAATCTCGAATTTGAAGGGCTCCAGAAATTGGGGAGTTATATTGGCCCTTCACATTTGTCGATCAAAACAGATGGTTGCATGGTAGTATTCCCTGTGTCACGGACTGGGACTCGTCCACTGATCCAAAGTGGTTATGCAATTAGACAATCTGTTGTTAGAGCCTCTTCTAAATGAGTGTCACTCAACAAGTATTCGGCTCCGTCACTGCCACGTGTACTATCTCCGAAGCGTCACAGAAGAAATAAACCTATAATCCAAGGCTCAATATGACTCCTGAAGAACAAGCTGTTTGGTCAACAGAAAAAGATTCATTTCATCAACTGCTCCAGTCATGCCATTTCGTCACTTCAACCCATCTTGGGTTCACACACAGTGTTTAAAAACACTTTATGCAGTATCGCAACCGACGCCACAAGATTAAAGTGGAAGATAGGCAGAAGAGTGCGTTCCTTCTCATGGATGTATTGGCTATTCGGTGAACGTGAAAACAGAGTTGGGCGTTGTCTGGTTTCAGATTCAACAAGTAGCACCTGCATAATAAATCCATTATGACAAAGCAAATGCATTTCACATTTGGTGTTTCGATCACTGCATTACCTGCAGGAATTCAATGCTGTTACTTTGTTTCTTCATCAGACTGCAGTCTTCTTTTATCACGATCGATTTTAACTGTCCGACAAACTGAATGGCGGTACTTCCATCGGTGATTCAGATGATCAAATCACCCAGCAGCGAATGAGTTGTAACCGGCAACGTTGCTGTCCATAGTTTGGTTGAATACAAACACAGCGCAGCTTGAAGAGTATGTCGCATCCGGTAAAATTATTGCCATCCGATGTACCTTTGGGCTACTTGTAAGGCCTTCACTGATCCACCAAGTAAACCGTAACAATTCATTGCTCTTTTCCAGAAAGTGCCATGGGTGAAACAAGGTAACGATATTGGCCACGTTGGTGGTCTTTCGTTAAAGTATGACGATGATCATATGGGGCGTTGATCCTTTTATTCGGTCACTACACAAAACGCATTGATCCGATTGGTGCCGTCTAAAACGTTTTCTAGTGAACTGTTATTGAGGCTGAACGACCGCGTGACTAGATTCAATGCTGAGTCCATCAATCCGTGCCATGTATCGGCTAACTTGTCGCTCGTGGTTTCGTTGTCTCCGGCTTTGGGCTGGCTACGGTACAGGCACTGAGCGCCTACAAAACTCGGCTCCGTACCAAGAATGAGTCAGCTTATATCCTCGCACAGGACATGCCTCACTGTTTGCTCCGCATTTAATATGCTTGCCTGGATAGAGCTAGCTCGTAACGAGTCCCGAACTCTCACACGCCTTGTCATCGTTGTTGAGGTTTCCCCAATTCTATGAACACATCCTCTTTCCTTGACGAATCTCTGTCTAACGAATCTCGATGGTAAAATTTCCCTGCCTCTTCTTGAAGTTGAGCGATCCTAGCATAACGATTCCCGGTTCATTCGTTTTGCCTAAAAATGTATCGCCTGCTCAATGATCCTCAGGAATGTCGCCATTTCAAGTATAACACAAAATGCATATTTCCTCAGTACTGTTCAAGCTTACGTGATCTATAGGTTACCCAAAAATATTTTTTCGCTGAGTACGACCTCATGATGTGGATTACGTGTTCAGTGCTGAGTTCCCTTTTTGTAGCAGTTTTTGCAGCTTCCTTTGCCTGCTTCGAAGTGATAAAATGGTTAATCGTGCTGTTCATCATGAAACTTGACAGGAGAGTTTCGCGAATGAGCGTCGAATCGGATTCATTATACAAAAAAGGAAACGTTCCTGATGCAATTCCAACTTTTGAATCGTGTTATGAACAAATTTACCAGCTTCCTTTTACATTTTGATCGGAAACGGTCACTTCTTTCAACACCTTGTTATCCGTCTGTACCAACGCGCAATGTAGCACAATACATCATACAACTGTACAACCACGAAGAAACCGGCAACTTTAGGACGCTGGGGGTGCCACCAGAAAAAAATGACAAGGTTTACCCGTTTTGTGAATTTTCAGTACTTTCAAGTAGAATTTTGATTAGGTATATCTGACATTGGTCACGGTTGTGGTAAGTTCCGCAGATCGGAAATTAATATTGAATAGTCCTCATTTGTTTCAGCTCCATATGGCTCTAAGCATGTACGTTTCAAGGTTGATCGGGTGGGCTTCGTTGCCTAAGGTGCGCCGTGTTTTGCTATTCCCAGTCATAGCTAAATGGCCAAATCGGGGCACAAGTGATATTGACTAGTTCTTCGACCAAATCAGCAAGGCCAGCAAATCAGGGCTGTCTGTTATGAAGCACAATTACGGCTGCAACTTCAGTCCCCTTCAGTCTCATCTACGATGATTATCTCCTCACAAAAGCTGTAACGATCCTACAGAAATCCAGATCACATGTATAATTGACGTAATCTAATGCTGAGATTCATGAGTGTATTTTCCGGCTGAACTGGATAGGGACTTTTTGTCATCCCTCTTGAGGTTGGGTTTCGCGAATCAAATAGTCAAGTGTGGGTTACCACATAGTTATGAGCAAGCCTCTTTGTAATACATTTTTAGCAGTATTCTGCACTTGTCCCGTTTAAATTACGGTCATTTGTCCTAAGGCTTCTTCCGATAATAATTAATTAGTTCAATAAGCCAGGTAGTACTGCCGTTCGCTTGCCTTCCAATACGAATTTGAAATCTCTTCACGAAGGTGTAGTAGGAATCGCTATTACCGTCATTTAGATGGTGCCACATTCTAAAAGATACGTGTAACACTGATAGACAAATTTTCCATGACATTCTGGTCCAGTAGTATTAAAGTTTTACACCATTGATGCATGTCGAGTTATTAGCGGAAGTAAAACCCACGCTGCCTTAGAATTGTTGGCAGTTCTGAGCAGAAAAAGTCGTCTTTTGTTAGTCTGAATTCAAAAGTGGCCGAATGGAAGTCGGCCGGCGGGTCACAATAGTGATTGAACACCGAATATAGTCAGATATAAAGTCCGACTGCGGAAATACTAAATCACGGTAGGAAGAATGACAGGAACGGGTTGTGATAGTCAAAGTGTTAGTTGATTAGCACATTAATCATGTGCTACTGTTTGCCGTACTATCGGCTATTTTGACAAGTGAGTTCAACAGTTTTTGCATAGTTGGTGAACAGTTAAAAAGCAGATGTAGGTTGAGCTTCAGTGCTCTGAATCTTTTATGAATTTGAACACGGCGCACTACTTTGATGGCTGCAAAATAAGTTATGAACGTGCTTCATGAAACATAACAGACTGCTAAACCTTTGACAGTCCACTGAGTACAGTTAGATGTCGACTGCGGTATGTGCTTACTTATTTGTCGTATGAGATATATTCACGAACGGGAGCAAATTTTCCCACTTCTATTGAGTTTTGCACGCTCAGTGTTATTGTGACACCAGATGTGGCTTCGCAGTTGTTGGTATTATTGGGAATTCTGGTGTTTACCGTCACCTCGATATCCGAATGTGATTAAAGAATTGCCGTGATAAGTCGAGCACAACAGAAGCAATGCGAATTTCTGCTCTTTGAATGCACGTTTCAGTCGGTCAGACTAGATTTTGCAAAATACCAGGGCGTGTCTGTG
>CANUEZ040000489.1:37500-46225 GCA_948099385.1 Fasciola hepatica | reverse complement strand
GTCTCTGCACCGATTTACCGGATCACTTAGGACCGCCTGACCCATGGCCAACTGCTGTTCCCATGGAACCCTTCTCCACCTCGGCCTTCAAGGTTCTCACTTGAATATTTGCTACTACCACCAAGATCTGCACCCGTGGCGGCTCCACTCAGGCTCACGCCCGAAGCTTCCCGCTCACCACGGCGACCCTCCTACTCGTCACAACAATTCCGCGCCTGAGTCATGTGGCTTGCCCTCACACCACACATTACCGACTCAGCTTGCAATGACGGTCCGGTATAGGTCCGACGCTCCAGCGCCATCCATTTTCAGGGCTGGTTGATTCGGCAGGTGAGTTGTTACACACTCCTTAGCGGATTCCAACTTCCATGGCCACCGTCCTGCTGTCTGGACCAACCAACACCTTTTGTGGTATCTCATGAGCGTCGTGTTAGGCACCTTAACCGAACGTTTGGTTCATCCCACAGCGCCAGTTCTGCTTACCAAAAATGGCCCACTTGGCACTCACATTCAACGCCCAGCTCCGTTTGAGCGAGTTAGGCTTCTCACCCATTTAAAGTTTGAGAATAGGTTGAGGACGTTTCGCCCCCAATGCCTCTAATCATTCGCTTTACCGGATAAAACTGTTTATATCACAGAATGCCAGCTATCCTGAGGGAAACTTCGGAGGGAACCAGCTACTAGATGGTTCGATTAGTCTTTCGCCCCTATACTCACGTTTGACGATCGATTTGCACGTCAGAATCGCTGCGGTCCTCCACCAGAGTTTCCTCTGGCTTCAACCTGCGCAAGCATAGTTCACCATCTTTCGGGTCTCAACATGTACGCTCATGCTCCGCCCCGACGATGAGCAAGCACGAGGCTGCCTCTACGCCATGGGACGGGCCGGTGATGCGCCTGCCGCTCGAAGCTTGGTAGTACCGCGCATGAGAAACGACAGGATCTCACCTCAGCCCAGACAAGCCGAGCCTTCACTTTCACTGCGCCTTTGGGTTTCGTAACGCCCAATGACTCGCGCACATGTTACTCTCCTTGGTCCGTGTTTCAAGACGGGTCAGGTGGATAGTCTACCACTACACCACAGACTGTGGGCCCTTTCAAAGTGCAACAAACGCAACCGCCGACCGAACGACACCGAGCCATCACCTGGCCTGCATTCACAAGCAACAAGGCAACCAGACCCAGAGCCGCCGGCGCGACAGGCACGCCCGCACGCACAACAAGCCGCCGTCTCCGACGTACCGCACAGAACCGAAGCAGTCGGCTATTACACCCGAAGCACGATAAATCGCACAACGGGCTACCTGCCATCCCGACCTAGCAAGGACACAAGGACCCTACCAAGCCGGTTTAACCGCAACAGCCAGACAGCAACGTCGGTCGTGGTGAACACTCTGAGAAAGTGCACTGGCAAGCAGGTCCGTCAGTACCCGGGCGCACAACACCTGATGAGTGATTCGCGCATCCCCACCGAAGCGGGGACCTGCAGCTAAGCAGACCCGAGCACACAACCAATATGACCAAGCTCATGCCATACTCACCAGCTGAATCCTCAGAGCTTGCAGTTCAACTCCACCTGTTTACCTCTGAACGGTTTCACGCACTGTTTACTCTCTCTTCAAAGTACTTTTCAACTTTCCCTCACGGTACTTGTTCGCTATCGGACTCGTGCTAGTATTTAGCCTTGGATGGAGTTTACCACCCGCTTTGGGCTGCATTCACAAACAACCCGACTCCAAGGTCTGCTCAGGAAGATACTGGCCATTCTGAATCTCCACCCCCACGGGCCTTTCACCCTCATTGGGCCATGTCCGAGTAACCTTACTCATTATAGGACTTAGGGTGGAGCAGCATCTTCGCGAGCTAACCTGAACACCACATTGCCTAGGGGCCAAATGACCACAGGCTTCGGTGCTGGGCTTTTCCCTGTTCACTCGCCGTTACTAAGGGAATCCTGGTTAGTTTCTTTTCCTCCGCTTAGTGATATGCTTAAGTTCAGCGGGTAATCACGTCTGAACCGAGGTCAGGAAGACAGACCACGAAGGGTACCGTCGCTATATGAAAATAGCATCAGACACATGACCAAGTTCAGCATCAAACCAATGACAAAGTGACAGTGACGGAACGTGCCTGGTATGGAATTATCCCAGAAATCATAAGTGTGCCGACTAGGGGATCGCCAAACACACTGACAACTGAGTACCAACCCGATTATTAAACCACGATTCCGCCACTGCACCTCACCACGGCTTTCTGCCAAGACAAGGGTGCATCCGGATACATTAGGGAAACGCCATAGATCTGGCACCTCACATGATTACTCATAGAGGAGATCACGCCAGCTGGCAAAACCCAAGCCACGACTTTTTGGGCGTCGTGATAGTTTATAAGCCGACCCTCGGACAGGCGTGGCCACAGGCTAACCCATGGCCGCAATATGCGTTCAAGATGTCGATGTTCAAAGCAGTATGCAGTTTGCATTAATTCACACAGTTGGCTGCGCTCTTCATCGACACACGAGCCGAGTGATCCACCGTTCAGAGTTGTACGTATGGTCAAAGACCAGGTTATCAGTCCAACCCGGGATAGGCACCGCCGGGCGACGTACGTGCAGTCCAGCCACAAGGACCGGGTGCATGCGAGGGCAATGGCAAAGAATGGCAAGCCATTCAGTACCACTTTAACAGTGTAAATGTAGTAATGAAACAGTTCATAGGGCGGGAGCAGGGCCGTAGCCCAAATCTCCTCTTTAAGCCTAGCACTACCAATCGTGGCAGTACAACCCGTTCTCCTGGCTTGGACAAGCGCCCCGAGAGACGCAAGCATACCATCGGAGTATCATACAGGTAGGCACCCCATCAGTGTTCGGATATGCTGTGACCTCAATGAGCCAGGCATAGCCGTCCGCAAATTTTTATCGCATGACATGACGGTCACACGTGTATCGCTTGTGTGAGAGTAGATTTTCAGGTAATGATCCTTCCGCAGGTTCACCTACGGAAACCTTGTTACGACTTTTACTTCCTCTAAATGATCAAGTTTGGTCGTCTTCTCAGCACCGGTCGAGCGGCCGAAGCCACTACAATGGCACCAATCCGAGGACCTTGCTAAACCATTCAATCGGTAGTAGCGACGGGCGGTGTGTACAAAGGGCAGGGACGTAATCAGCGCAAGCTTATGACTTGCACTTACCAGGAATTCCTCGTTCACGGGGAACAATTGCAAGCCCCGATCCCAGTCACGACGGTTATGATACAGTTTACCCAACCTGCTCAGGCCAGGATTCCAAACTCGCTGAAACCGTCATTGTAGCGCACGTGCGGCCCCGGACATCTAAGGGCATCACAGACCTGTTATTGCTCAATTTCGTGCGACTGAATACCGCTTGTCCCTCTAAGAAGTAAGTACCTGCGCCGCACCCGCCGGTCAACGTAACCACTACCCCACGAGGAGGCAATGGACAACGCAACCTGCACGAGCACAGAGGACAGGCATACTATTTAGCAGGCCAGAGTCTCGTTCGTTATCGGAATTAACCAGACAAATCGCTCCACCAACTAAGAACGGCCATGCACCACCAACCACCGAATCAAGAAAGAGCTATCAATCTGTCAATCCTCACAGTGTCCGGGCCGGGTGAGTTTTCCCGTGTTGAGTCGAATTAAGCCGCAGGCTCCACTCCTGGTGGTGCCCTTCCGTCAATTCCTTTAAGTTTCAGCTTTGCAACCATACTTCCCCCGGAGCCCAAAGACTTAAGGGTTTCCCGGGGACTGCCCGTGGGGACACATAAAGAACCACCACGGATCGTCAGTTGGCATCGTTTATGGTCAGAACTAGGACGGTATCTGATCGTCTTCGAACCTCTGACTTTCGCTCAAGATCAATGAAAACATCCTTGGCAAATGCTTTCGCTGTAGTTTGTCTGGCGGCGATCCAAGAATTTCACCTCTAACACCGCCATACAAATGCCCCCGTCTGTCCCTCTTAACCATTACTTCGGATCCGAAAACCAACAAAATAGAACCGAAGTCCTATTCCATTATTCCATGCAAGAATTTTCAGGCACAAAGGCCTGCTTTGAGCACTCAAATTTGTTCAAAGTAAACGTGCTGTCCGCCTCCGACACCCGATTAAAGGCACCAAGAAGCATGCCAACAGACTAGCAGGCAAGCCCACCAGTCACGCTGACACCTGTAAACAGACACAGCAGAAAGGAAGCACAACCACGAGACCGACTCGCAAGCTCAACCCGGCAGTAACCAGGCCAGACCCACGAGCGACGGCATGTAGCCATGCGACCCAGATCCAACTACGAGCTTTTTAACTGCAACAACTTTAATATACGCTTCTGGAGCTGGAGTTACCGCGGCTGCTGGCACCAGACTTGCCCTCCAGTTGATCCTCGTTAAAGGATTTAAATTGTACTCATTCGAATTACGGAGCCTCTAGTGAGTCCCGTATCCGTATTTTTCGTCACTACCTCCCCGTGCCGGGATTGGGTAATTTGCGTGCCTGCTGCCTTCCTTGGAAGTGGTAGCCGTTTCTCAGGCTCCCTCTCCGGAATCGAACCCTGATTCCCCGTTACCCGTTAGCACCATGGTAGGCAGGTCACCTACCATCGAAAATTGATAGGGCAGACATTTGAAAGATCCGTCGCCGACACAAGGCCGACTGCGATCAGTGAAGTTATCCAGAGTCATCACAGAATGCAACAGGGACGACCGAAGCCGCCCCCGGTTGGTTCTGTTCTAATAAATCCACCCGTTCCCTCGCGGGTCAGGGCATAGTGGCATGTATTAGCTCTAGAATTACTACAGTTATCCATGTAGTATGTACGATCCAAGGAACCATAGCTGATTTAATGAGCCATTCGCGGTTTCACCGTTTAAAGGTATGTACTTAGACATGCATGGCTTAATCTCTGAGACAAGCATATGACTACTGGCAGGATCAACCAGATTATTCACAGTCCTCAACCCGTTCAGCCGAAGCCGTCGGGGCACAGGATCAAAATCAACGAGCTAGCCGCTGGACCGTGTCGCGGTTTCACGGAGCGTTAGCTTCACATGCGCACCACCACATGTTTTCACAGGAAGAGACGTTGCCCCGGGCGTCACATTCCCATTCATACAGCAGTTTCCTGCTAGCGAATATCGATCATGCACCACCAAAGCAACCTGCACCTGGTCGCCCGGCTTACAGGACAAGCCAATCGGATTAATCAGCTCAAGAGAGGCACGCCACACTCGAGAACGAATGACCAGCCCCGAAGAACCAGCCCTCCGCTAAGGAGCGAGCAGCCATCCCACTTCATATGCGAGGAAATTCACCCCACACCCAGTTACGAGCAACCGCGGCAGGGGCACGCCACCAAGGCGATATCCACCGGCACACGGAAACAGACGATCGCCGCACCAACCCAAGCCGTAGCCCGGGGTAGGTCAGTAAGAACACGGCAACATAGCAAGCTTCAGGATTGTCACCATCGAGCACGCAGGCCAGGGGCATCTATGCTACAATTAGGCCAAGCGACTGGATGTGACCGGTGGGCGTCACCCCACATATATCATGCAAAACTAGATGAGTTACAAACTGGATGATAAAAAATAACACTGAGATGAACTTGGAAAAAAATATGTGTGGACCTTTAGGCTCTATATAGACCAACGGGTCCATATAGAGTCAAATATATATGCGCATCATAGCCTATATGCACCATACAGGCCCATATCTATAGCCTATATAGACTCCCTATGCAAGCCTATAGGCTCGTATGCTGGACTATAGGCTCATATACCGGCCTGTATGCGCTGTATAAGCCCATACCTATAGCCTATACAGACTCCCTATGCAAGCCTATACACTACATACACGGCCTATTGCAACTCCATATAGACGGGTAAACGGCGGTGGTAACCTTGACTCTCTTATGGACCCGTATGCTGGCCTATAGGCCCATATACCAGCCTATATGCATTGTATAGGCCTATACCTATAGCCCATATGGACTCCCTATGCAAGCCTATAGGCTCGCATGCCGGCCCATGGGCTCGTATGCCGGCCCACAAGCCCATATGCCAGCCCATATGCACTGTATAGGCCCATACCTATAGCCTATATAGACTCCCTATGCAAGCCTATAGGCTCGTATGCTGGACTATAGGCTCATATACCGGCCTATATGCGCTGTATAAGCCCATACCTATAGCCTATACAGACTCCCTATGCAAGCCTATACACTACATACACGGCCTATTGCAACTCCATATAGACGGGTAAACGGCGGTGGTAACCTTGACTCTCTTATGGACCCGTATGCTGGCCTATAGGCCCATATACCAGCCTATATGCATTGTATAGGCCTATACCTATAGCCCATATGGACTCCCTATGCAAGCCTATAGGCTCGCATGCCGGCCCATGGGCTCGTATGCCGGCCCACAAGCCCATATGCCAGCCCATATGCACTGTATAGGCCCATACCTATAGCCTATATAGACTCCCTATGCAAGCCTATAGGCTCGTATGCCGGCCCACAAGCCCATATGCCAGCCCATATGCACCATATAGACCCATACCTATAGCCTACATAGACTCCCCATGCAAGCCTATATACTATATGCACGGCCTATGGTAACTCCATATAGACGGGTAAACGGCGGTAGTAACTCGGACTCTCCGAGGAGAGAGGGTACTCCCTATATAACATACAGAACTAGATGAGGGTCTCAGAATGGCTGCAATAAATAGGTTTTTTTGCTATAACTTTTTCAAAAATTAATTTTTCCCGATTATTTTTTTTTGTGCAGTTGTACAAATGCGTGCTGCATGACCCAGTGTAATATCTCCGACCTAGCAAAATATTTCTTCGGACGAATTTCGAAAAAACTGAAACAAAAACCTGAAAGGAGGGTGAGTTACCCCCGCCGATGACCCGAGTAAATAAAATCGCAGTTACATGGCCGATGGTGCAATACAGAACGCAGGCACGGCCTATGCTGGCATATAGGCTCCTATGCTACACTATAGGCGCATATGCACGCCTATATACGGCCCGTACGCACGGCCTATGCTGGTATATAGGCTCCTATGCTACACTATAGGCGCATATGCACGCCTATATACGGCCCGTACGCACGGCCTATGCTGGTATATAGGCTCCTATGCTGCACTATAGGCGCATATGCACGCCTATATACGGCCCGTACGCACGGCCTATGCTGGTATATAGGCTCCTATGCTACACTATAGGCGCATATGCACGCCTATATACGGCCCGTACGCACGGCCTATGCTGGTATATAGGCTCCTATGCTACACTATAGGCGCCTATGCACGCCTATATACGGCCCGTACGCACGGCCTATGCTGGCATATAGGCTCCTATGCTACACTATAGGCGCATATGCACGCCTATATACGGCCCGTACGCACGGCCTATGCTGGCATATAGGCTCCTATGCTACACTATAGGCGCCTATGCACGCCTATATACGGCCCGTACGCACGGCCTATGCTGGTATATAGGCTCCTATGCTACACTATAGGCGCATATGCACGCCTATATACGGCCCGTACGCACGGCCTATGCTGGTATATAGGCTCCTATGCTACACTATAGGCGCATATGCACGCCTATATACGGCCCGTACGCACGGCCTATGCTGGCATATAGGCTCCTATGCTACACTATAGGCGCATATGCACGCCTATATACGGCCCGTACGCAGGGCCTATGCTGGTATATAGGCTCCTATGCTACACTATAGGCGCCTATGCACGCCTATATACGGCCCGTACGCACGGCCTATGCTGGTATATAGGCTCCTATGCTACACTATAGGCGCATATGCACGCCTATATACGGCCCGTACGCACGGCCTATGCTGGTATATAGGCTCCTATGCTACACTATAGGCGCATATGCACGCCTATATACGGCCCGTACGCACGGCCTATGCTGGTATATAGGCTCCTATGCTACACTATAGGCGCCTATGCACGCCTATATACGGCCCGTACGCACGGCCTATGCTGGTATATAGGCTCCTATGCTACACTATAGGCGCCTATGCACGCCTATATACGGCCCGTACGCACGGCCTATGCTGGCATATAGGCTCCTATGCTACACTATAGGCGCATATGCACGCCTATATACGGCCCGTACGCACGGCCTATGCTGGCATATAGGCTCCTATGCTACACTATAGGCGCCTATGCACGCCTATATACGGCCCGTACGCACGGCCTATGCTGGTATATAGGCTCCTATGCTACACTATAGGCGCATATGCACGCCTATATACGGCCCGTACGCACGGCCTATGCTGGTATATAGGCTCCTATGCTACACTATAGGCGCATATGCACGCCTATATACGGCCCGTACGCACGGCCTATGCTGGCATATAGGCTCCTATGCTACACTATAGGCGCATATGCACGCCTATATACGGCCCGTACGCAGGGCCTATGCTGGTATATAGGCTCCTATGCTACACTATAGGCGCCTATGCACGCCTATATACGGCCCGTACGCACGGCCTATGCTGGTATATAGGCTCCTATGCTACACTATAGGCGCATATGCACGCCTATATACGGCCCGTACGCACGGCCTATGCTGGTATATAGGCTCCTATGCTACACTATAGGCGCATATGCACGCCTATATACGGCCCGTACGCACGGCCTATGCTGGTATATAGGCTCCTATGCTACA
>CANUEZ040000489.1:22500-32500 GCA_948099385.1 Fasciola hepatica | reverse complement strand
TGCTGTTCCCATGGAACCCTTCTCCACCTCGGCCTTCAAGGTTCTCACTTGAATATTTGCTACTACCACCAAGATCTGCACCCGTGGCGGCTCCACTCAGGCTCACGCCCGAAGCTTCCCGCTCACCACGGCGACCCTCCTACTCGTCACAACAATTCCGCGCCTGAGTCATGTGGCTTGCCCTCACACCACACATTACCGACTCAGCTTGCAATGACGGTCCGGTATAGGTCCGACGCTCCAGCGCCATCCATTTTCAGGGCTGGTTGATTCGGCAGGTGAGTTGTTACACACTCCTTAGCGGATTCCAACTTCCATGGCCACCGTCCTGCTGTCTGGACCAACCAACACCTTTTGTGGTATCTCATGAGCGTCGTGTTAGGCACCTTAACCGAACGTTTGGTTCATCCCACAGCGCCAGTTCTGCTTACCAAAAATGGCCCACTTGGCACTCACATTCAACGCCCAGCTCCGTTTGAGCGAGTTAGGCTTCTCACCCATTTAAAGTTTGAGAATAGGTTGAGGACGTTTCGCCCCCAATGCCTCTAATCATTCGCTTTACCGGATAAAACTGTTTATATCACAGAATGCCAGCTATCCTGAGGGAAACTTCGGAGGGAACCAGCTACTAGATGGTTCGATTAGTCTTTCGCCCCTATACTCACGTTTGACGATCGATTTGCACGTCAGAATCGCTGCGGTCCTCCACCAGAGTTTCCTCTGGCTTCAACCTGCGCAAGCATAGTTCACCATCTTTCGGGTCTCAACATGTACGCTCATGCTCCGCCCCGACGATGAGCAAGCACGAGGCTGCCTCTACGCCATGGGACGGGCCGGTGATGCGCCTGCCGCTCGAAGCTTGGTAGTACCGCGCATGAGAAACGACAGGATCTCACCTCAGCCCAGACAAGCCGAGCCTTCACTTTCACTGCGCCTTTGGGTTTCGTAACGCCCAATGACTCGCGCACATGTTACTCTCCTTGGTCCGTGTTTCAAGACGGGTCAGGTGGATAGTCTACCACTACACCACAGACTGTGGGCCCTTTCAAAGTGCAACAAACGCAACCGCCGACCGAACGACACCGAGCCATCACCTGGCCTGCATTCACAAGCAACAAGGCAACCAGACCCAGAGCCGCCGGCGCGACAGGCACGCCCGCACGCACAACAAGCCGCCGTCTCCGACGTACCGCACAGAACCGAAGCAGTCGGCTATTACACCCGAAGCACGATAAATCGCACAACGGGCTACCTGCCATCCCGACCTAGCAAGGACACAAGGACCCTACCAAGCCGGTTTAACCGCAACAGCCAGACAGCAACGTCGGTCGTGGTGAACACTCTGAGAAAGTGCACTGGCAAGCAGGTCCGTCAGTACCCGGGCGCACAACACCTGATGAGTGATTCGCGCATCCCCACCGAAGCGGGGACCTGCAGCTAAGCAGACCCGAGCACACAACCAATATGACCAAGCTCATGCCATACTCACCAGCTGAATCCTCAGAGCTTGCAGTTCAACTCCACCTGTTTACCTCTGAACGGTTTCACGCACTGTTTACTCTCTCTTCAAAGTACTTTTCAACTTTCCCTCACGGTACTTGTTCGCTATCGGACTCGTGCTAGTATTTAGCCTTGGATGGAGTTTACCACCCGCTTTGGGCTGCATTCACAAACAACCCGACTCCAAGGTCTGCTCAGGAAGATACTGGCCATTCTGAATCTCCACCCCCACGGGCCTTTCACCCTCATTGGGCCATGTCCGAGTAACCTTACTCATTATAGGACTTAGGGTGGAGCAGCATCTTCGCGAGCTAACCTGAACACCACATTGCCTAGGGGCCAAATGACCACAGGCTTCGGTGCTGGGCTTTTCCCTGTTCACTCGCCGTTACTAAGGGAATCCTGGTTAGTTTCTTTTCCTCCGCTTAGTGATATGCTTAAGTTCAGCGGGTAATCACGTCTGAACCGAGGTCAGGAAGACAGACCACGAAGGGTACCGTCGCTATATGAAAATAGCATCAGACACATGACCAAGTTCAGCATCAAACCAATGACAAAGTGACAGTGACGGAACGTGCCTGGTATGGAATTATCCCAGAAATCATAAGTGTGCCGACTAGGGGATCGCCAAACACACTGACAACTGAGTACCAACCCGATTATTAAACCACGATTCCGCCACTGCACCTCACCACGGCTTTCTGCCAAGACAAGGGTGCATCCGGATACATTAGGGAAACGCCATAGATCTGGCACCTCACATGATTACTCATAGAGGAGATCACGCCAGCTGGCAAAACCCAAGCCACGACTTTTTGGGCGTCGTGATAGTTTATAAGCCGACCCTCGGACAGGCGTGGCCACAGGCTAACCCATGGCCGCAATATGCGTTCAAGATGTCGATGTTCAAAGCAGTATGCAGTTTGCATTAATTCACACAGTTGGCTGCGCTCTTCATCGACACACGAGCCGAGTGATCCACCGTTCAGAGTTGTACGTATGGTCAAAGACCAGGTTATCAGTCCAACCCGGGATAGGCACCGCCGGGCGACGTACGTGCAGTCCAGCCACAAGGACCGGGTGCATGCGAGGGCAATGGCAAAGAATGGCAAGCCATTCAGTACCACTTTAACAGTGTAAATGTAGTAATGAAACAGTTCATAGGGCGGGAGCAGGGCCGTAGCCCAAATCTCCTCTTTAAGCCTAGCACTACCAATCGTGGCAGTACAACCCGTTCTCCTGGCTTGGACAAGCGCCCCGAGAGACGCAAGCATACCATCGGAGTATCATACAGGTAGGCACCCCATCAGTGTTCGGATATGCTGTGACCTCAATGAGCCAGGCATAGCCGTCCGCAAATTTTTATCGCATGACATGACGGTCACACGTGTATCGCTTGTGTGAGAGTAGATTTTCAGGTAATGATCCTTCCGCAGGTTCACCTACGGAAACCTTGTTACGACTTTTACTTCCTCTAAATGATCAAGTTTGGTCGTCTTCTCAGCACCGGTCGAGCGGCCGAAGCCACTACAATGGCACCAATCCGAGGACCTTGCTAAACCATTCAATCGGTAGTAGCGACGGGCGGTGTGTACAAAGGGCAGGGACGTAATCAGCGCAAGCTTATGACTTGCACTTACCAGGAATTCCTCGTTCACGGGGAACAATTGCAAGCCCCGATCCCAGTCACGACGGTTATGATACAGTTTACCCAACCTGCTCAGGCCAGGATTCCAAACTCGCTGAAACCGTCATTGTAGCGCACGTGCGGCCCCGGACATCTAAGGGCATCACAGACCTGTTATTGCTCAATTTCGTGCGACTGAATACCGCTTGTCCCTCTAAGAAGTAAGTACCTGCGCCGCACCCGCCGGTCAACGTAACCACTACCCCACGAGGAGGCAATGGACAACGCAACCTGCACGAGCACAGAGGACAGGCATACTATTTAGCAGGCCAGAGTCTCGTTCGTTATCGGAATTAACCAGACAAATCGCTCCACCAACTAAGAACGGCCATGCACCACCAACCACCGAATCAAGAAAGAGCTATCAATCTGTCAATCCTCACAGTGTCCGGGCCGGGTGAGTTTTCCCGTGTTGAGTCGAATTAAGCCGCAGGCTCCACTCCTGGTGGTGCCCTTCCGTCAATTCCTTTAAGTTTCAGCTTTGCAACCATACTTCCCCCGGAGCCCAAAGACTTAAGGGTTTCCCGGGGACTGCCCGTGGGGACACATAAAGAACCACCACGGATCGTCAGTTGGCATCGTTTATGGTCAGAACTAGGACGGTATCTGATCGTCTTCGAACCTCTGACTTTCGCTCAAGATCAATGAAAACATCCTTGGCAAATGCTTTCGCTGTAGTTTGTCTGGCGGCGATCCAAGAATTTCACCTCTAACACCGCCATACAAATGCCCCCGTCTGTCCCTCTTAACCATTACTTCGGATCCGAAAACCAACAAAATAGAACCGAAGTCCTATTCCATTATTCCATGCAAGAATTTTCAGGCACAAAGGCCTGCTTTGAGCACTCAAATTTGTTCAAAGTAAACGTGCTGTCCGCCTCCGACACCCGATTAAAGGCACCAAGAAGCATGCCAACAGACTAGCAGGCAAGCCCACCAGTCACGCTGACACCTGTAAACAGACACAGCAGAAAGGAAGCACAACCACGAGACCGACTCGCAAGCTCAACCCGGCAGTAACCAGGCCAGACCCACGAGCGACGGCATGTAGCCATGCGACCCAGATCCAACTACGAGCTTTTTAACTGCAACAACTTTAATATACGCTTCTGGAGCTGGAGTTACCGCGGCTGCTGGCACCAGACTTGCCCTCCAGTTGATCCTCGTTAAAGGATTTAAATTGTACTCATTCGAATTACGGAGCCTCTAGTGAGTCCCGTATCCGTATTTTTCGTCACTACCTCCCCGTGCCGGGATTGGGTAATTTGCGTGCCTGCTGCCTTCCTTGGAAGTGGTAGCCGTTTCTCAGGCTCCCTCTCCGGAATCGAACCCTGATTCCCCGTTACCCGTTAGCACCATGGTAGGCAGGTCACCTACCATCGAAAATTGATAGGGCAGACATTTGAAAGATCCGTCGCCGACACAAGGCCGACTGCGATCAGTGAAGTTATCCAGAGTCATCACAGAATGCAACAGGGACGACCGAAGCCGCCCCCGGTTGGTTCTGTTCTAATAAATCCACCCGTTCCCTCGCGGGTCAGGGCATAGTGGCATGTATTAGCTCTAGAATTACTACAGTTATCCATGTAGTATGTACGATCCAAGGAACCATAGCTGATTTAATGAGCCATTCGCGGTTTCACCGTTTAAAGGTATGTACTTAGACATGCATGGCTTAATCTCTGAGACAAGCATATGACTACTGGCAGGATCAACCAGATTATTCACAGTCCTCAACCCGTTCAGCCGAAGCCGTCGGGGCACAGGATCAAAATCAACGAGCTAGCCGCTGGACCGTGTCGCGGTTTCACGGAGCGTTAGCTTCACATGCGCACCACCACATGTTTTCACAGGAAGAGACGTTGCCCCGGGCGTCACATTCCCATTCATACAGCAGTTTCCTGCTAGCGAATATCGATCATGCACCACCAAAGCAACCTGCACCTGGTCGCCCGGCTTACAGGACAAGCCAATCGGATTAATCAGCTCAAGAGAGGCACGCCACACTCGAGAACGAATGACCAGCCCCGAAGAACCAGCCCTCCGCTAAGGAGCGAGCAGCCATCCCACTTCATATGCGAGGAAATTCACCCCACACCCAGTTACGAGCAACCGCGGCAGGGGCACGCCACCAAGGCGATATCCACCGGCACACGGAAACAGACGATCGCCGCACCAACCCAAGCCGTAGCCCGGGGTAGGTCAGTAAGAACACGGCAACATAGCAAGCTTCAGGATTGTCACCATCGAGCACGCAGGCCAGGGGCATCTATGCTACAATTAGGCCAAGCGACTGGATGTGACCGGTGGGCGTCACCCCACATATATCATGCAAAACTAGATGAGTTACAAACTGGATGATAAAAAATAACACTGAGATGAACTTGGAAAAAAATATGTGTGGACCTTTAGGCTCTATATAGACCAACGGGTCCATATAGAGTCAAATATATATGCGCATCATAGCCTATATGCACCATACAGGCCCATATCTATAGCCTATATAGACTCCCTATGCAAGCCTATAGGCTCGTATGCTGGACTATAGGCTCATATACCGGCCTGTATGCGCTGTATAAGCCCATACCTATAGCCTATACAGACTCCCTATGCAAGCCTATACACTACATACACGGCCTATTGCAACTCCATATAGACGGGTAAACGGCGGTGGTAACCTTGACTCTCTTATGGACCCGTATGCTGGCCTATAGGCCCATATACCAGCCTATATGCATTGTATAGGCCTATACCTATAGCCCATATGGACTCCCTATGCAAGCCTATAGGCTCGCATGCCGGCCCATGGGCTCGTATGCCGGCCCACAAGCCCATATGCCAGCCCATATGCACTGTATAGGCCCATACCTATAGCCTATATAGACTCCCTATGCAAGCCTATAGGCTCGTATGCTGGACTATAGGCTCATATACCGGCCTATATGCGCTGTATAAGCCCATACCTATAGCCTATACAGACTCCCTATGCAAGCCTATACACTACATACACGGCCTATTGCAACTCCATATAGACGGGTAAACGGCGGTGGTAACCTTGACTCTCTTATGGACCCGTATGCTGGCCTATAGGCCCATATACCAGCCTATATGCATTGTATAGGCCTATACCTATAGCCCATATGGACTCCCTATGCAAGCCTATAGGCTCGCATGCCGGCCCATGGGCTCGTATGCCGGCCCACAAGCCCATATGCCAGCCCATATGCACTGTATAGGCCCATACCTATAGCCTATATAGACTCCCTATGCAAGCCTATAGGCTCGTATGCCGGCCCACAAGCCCATATGCCAGCCCATATGCACCATATAGACCCATACCTATAGCCTACATAGACTCCCCATGCAAGCCTATATACTATATGCACGGCCTATGGTAACTCCATATAGACGGGTAAACGGCGGTAGTAACTCGGACTCTCCGAGGAGAGAGGGTACTCCCTATATAACATACAGAACTAGATGAGGGTCTCAGAATGGCTGCAATAAATAGGTTTTTTTGCTATAACTTTTTCAAAAATTAATTTTTCCCGATTATTTTTTTTTGTGCAGTTGTACAAATGCGTGCTGCATGACCCAGTGTAATATCTCCGACCTAGCAAAATATTTCTTCGGACGAATTTCGAAAAAACTGAAACAAAAACCTGAAAGGAGGGTGAGTTACCCCCGCCGATGACCCGAGTACATAAAATCGCAGTTACATGGCCGATGGTGCAATACAGAACGCAGGCACGGCCTATGCTGGCATATAGGCTCCTATGCTACACTATAGGCGCATATGCACGCCTATATACGGCCCGTACGCACGGCCTATGCTGGTATATAGGCTCCTATGCTACACTATAGGCGCATATGCACGCCTATATACGGCCCGTACGCACGGCCTATGCTGGTATATAGGCTCCTATGCTGCACTATAGGCGCCTATGCACGCCTATATACGGCCCGTACGCACGGCCTATGCTGGTATATAGGCTCCTATGCTACACTATAGGCGCCTATGCACGCCTATATACGGCCCGTACGCACGGCCTATGCTGGTATATAGGCTCCTATGCTACACTATAGGCGCCTATGCACGCCTATATACGGCCCGTACGCACGGCCTATGCTGGCATATAGGCTCCTATGCTACACTATAGGCGCATATGCACGCCTATATACGGCCCGTACGCACGGCCTATGCTGGCATATAGGCTCCTATGCTACACTATAGGCGCCTATGCACGCCTATATACGGCCCGTACGCACGGCCTATGCTGGTATATAGGCTCCTATGCTACACTATAGGCGCATATGCACGCCTATATACGGCCCGTACGCACGGCCTATGCTGGCATATAGGCTCCTATGCTACACTATAGGCGCATATGCACGCCTATATACGGCCCGTACGCAGGGCCTATGCTGGTATATAGGCTCCTATGCTACACTATAGGCGCCTATGCACGCCTATATACGGCCCGTACGCACGGCCTATGCTGGTATATAGGCTCCTATGCTACACTATAGGCGCATATGCACGCCTATATACGGCCCGTACGCACGGCCTATGCTGGTATATAGGCTCCTATGCTACACTATAGGCGCATATGCACGCCTATATACGGCCCGTACGCACGGCCTATGCTGGTATATAGGCTCCTATGCTACACTATAGGCGCCTATGCACGCCTATATACGGCCCGTACGCACGGCCTATGCTGGTATATAGGCTCCTATGCTACACTATAGGCGCCTATGCACGCCTATATACGGCCCGTACGCACGGCCTATGCTGGCATATAGGCTCCTATGCTACACTATAGGCGCATATGCACGCCTATATACGGCCCGTACGCACGGCCTATGCTGGCATATAGGCTCCTATGCTACACTATAGGCGCCTATGCACGCCTATATACGGCCCGTACGCACGGCCTATGCTGGTATATAGGCTCCTATGCTACACTATAGGCGCATATGCACGCCTATATACGGCCCGTACGCACGGCCTATGCTGGTATATAGGCTCCTATGCTACACTATAGGCGCATATGCACGCCTATATACGGCCCGTACGCACGGCCTATGCTGGCATATAGGCTCCTATGCTACACTATAGGCGCATATGCACGCCTATATACGGCCCGTACGCAGGGCCTATGCTGGTATATAGGCTCCTATGCTACACTATAGGCGCCTATGCACGCCTATATACGGCCCGTACGCACGGCCTATGCTGGTATATAGGCTCCTATGCTACACTATAGGCGCATATGCACGCCTATATACGGCCCGTACGCACGGCCTATGCTGGTATATAGGCTCCTATGCTACACTATAGGCGCATATGCACGCCTATATACGGCCCGTACGCACGGCCTATGCTGGTATATAGGCTCCTATGCTACACTATAGGCGCATATGCACGCCTATATACGGCCCGTACGCACGGCCTATGCTGGCATATAGGCTCCTATGCTACACTATAGGCGCATATGCACGCCTATATACGGCCCGTACGCAGGGCCTATGCTGGTATATAGGCTCCTATGCTACACTATAGGCGCCTATGCACGCCTATATACGGCCCGTACGCACGGCCTATGCTGGTATATAGGCTCCTATGCTACACTATAGGCGCATATGCACGCCTATATACGGCCCGTACGCACGGCCTATGCTGGTATATAGGCTCCTATGCTGCACTATAGGCGCATATGCACGCCTATATACGGCCCGTACGCACGGCCTATGCTGGCATATAGGCTCCTATGCTACACTATAGGCGCATATGCACGCCTATATACGGCCCGTACGCACGGCCTATGCTGGTATATAGGCTCCTATGCTACACTATAGGCGCCTATGCACGCCTATATACGGCCCGTACGCACGGCCTATGCTGGTATATAGGCTCCTATGCTACACTATAGGCGCATATGCACGCCTATATACGGCCCGTACGCACGGCCTATGCTGGTATATAGGCTCCTATGCTACACTATAGGCGCATATGCACGCCTATATACGGCCCGTACGCACGGCCTATGCTGGCATATAGGCTCCTATGCTACACTATAGGCGCATATGCACGCCTATATACGGCCCGTACGCAGGGCCTATGCTGGTATATAGGCTCCTATGCTACACTATAGGCGCATATGCACGCCTATATACGGCCCGTACGCACGGCCTATGCTGGTATATAGGCTCCTATGCTGCACTATAGGCGCATATGCACGCCTATATACGGCCCGTACGCACGGCCTATGCTGGTATATAGGCTCCTATGCTACACTATAGGCGCCTATGCACGCCTATATACGGCCCGTACGCACGGCCTATGCTGGTATATAGGCTCCTATGCTACACTATAGGCGCCTATGCACGCCTATATACGGCCCGTACGCACGGCCTATGCTGGTATATAGGCTCCTATGCTACACTATAGGCGCCTATGCACGCCTATATACGGCCCGTACGCACGGCCTATGCTGGTATATAGGCTCCTATGCTGCACTATAGGCGCATATGCACGCCTATATACGGCCCGTACGCACGGCCTATGCTGGTATATAGGCTCCTATGCTACACTATAGGCGCCTATGCACGCCTATATACGGCCCGTACGCACGGCCTATGCTGGTATATAGGCTCCTATGCTACACTATAGGCGCCTATGCACGCCTATATACGGCCCGTACGCACGGCCTATGCTGGTATATAGGCTCCTATGCTACACTATAGGCGCCTATGCACGCCTATATACGGCCCGTACGCACGGCCTATGCTGGTATATAGGCTCCTATG
>CANUEZ040000489.1:10000-17500 GCA_948099385.1 Fasciola hepatica | reverse complement strand
TAGTATTTAGCCTTGGATGGAGTTTACCACCCGCTTTGGGCTGCATTCACAAACAACCCGACTCCAAGGTCTGCTCAGGAAGATACTGGCCATTCTGAATCTCCACCCCCACGGGCCTTTCACCCTCATTGGGCCATGTCCGAGTAACCTTACTCATTATAGGACTTAGGGTGGAGCAGCATCTTCGCGAGCTAACCTGAACACCACATTGCCTAGGGGCCAAATGACCACAGGCTTCGGTGCTGGGCTTTTCCCTGTTCACTCGCCGTTACTAAGGGAATCCTGGTTAGTTTCTTTTCCTCCGCTTAGTGATATGCTTAAGTTCAGCGGGTAATCACGTCTGAACCGAGGTCAGGAAGACAGACCACGAAGGGTACCGTCGCTATATGAAAATAGCATCAGACACATGACCAAGTTCAGCATCAAACCAATGACAAAGTGACAGTGACGGAACGTGCCTGGTATGGAATTATCCCAGAAATCATAAGTGTGCCGACTAGGGGATCGCCAAACACACTGACAACTGAGTACCAACCCGATTATTAAACCACGATTCCGCCACTGCACCTCACCACGGCTTTCTGCCAAGACAAGGGTGCATCCGGATACATTAGGGAAACGCCATAGATCTGGCACCTCACATGATTACTCATAGAGGAGATCACGCCAGCTGGCAAAACCCAAGCCACGACTTTTTGGGCGTCGTGATAGTTTATAAGCCGACCCTCGGACAGGCGTGGCCACAGGCTAACCCATGGCCGCAATATGCGTTCAAGATGTCGATGTTCAAAGCAGTATGCAGTTTGCATTAATTCACACAGTTGGCTGCGCTCTTCATCGACACACGAGCCGAGTGATCCACCGTTCAGAGTTGTACGTATGGTCAAAGACCAGGTTATCAGTCCAACCCGGGATAGGCACCGCCGGGCGACGTACGTGCAGTCCAGCCACAAGGACCGGGTGCATGCGAGGGCAATGGCAAAGAATGGCAAGCCATTCAGTACCACTTTAACAGTGTAAATGTAGTAATGAAACAGTTCATAGGGCGGGAGCAGGGCCGTAGCCCAAATCTCCTCTTTAAGCCTAGCACTACCAATCGTGGCAGTACAACCCGTTCTCCTGGCTTGGACAAGCGCCCCGAGAGACGCAAGCATACCATCGGAGTATCATACAGGTAGGCACCCCATCAGTGTTCGGATATGCTGTGACCTCAATGAGCCAGGCATAGCCGTCCGCAAATTTTTATCGCATGACATGACGGTCACACGTGTATCGCTTGTGTGAGAGTAGATTTTCAGGTAATGATCCTTCCGCAGGTTCACCTACGGAAACCTTGTTACGACTTTTACTTCCTCTAAATGATCAAGTTTGGTCGTCTTCTCAGCACCGGTCGAGCGGCCGAAGCCACTACAATGGCACCAATCCGAGGACCTTGCTAAACCATTCAATCGGTAGTAGCGACGGGCGGTGTGTACAAAGGGCAGGGACGTAATCAGCGCAAGCTTATGACTTGCACTTACCAGGAATTCCTCGTTCAGGGGGAACAATTGCAAGCCCCGATCCCAGTCACGACGGTTATGATACAGTTTACCCAACCTGCTCAGGCCAGGATTCCAAACTCGCTGAAACCGTCATTGTAGCGCACGTGCGGCCCCGGACATCTAAGGGCATCACAGACCTGTTATTGCTCAATTTCGTGCGACTGAATACCGCTTGTCCCTCTAAGAAGTAAGTACCTGCGCCGCACCCGCCGGTCAACGTAACCACTACCCCACGAGGAGGCAATGGACAACGCAACCTGCACGAGCACAGAGGACAGGCATACTATTTAGCAGGCCAGAGTCTCGTTCGTTATCGGAATTAACCAGACAAATCGCTCCACCAACTAAGAACGGCCATGCACCACCAACCACCGAATCAAGAAAGAGCTATCAATCTGTCAATCCTCACAGTGTCCGGGCCGGGTGAGTTTTCCCGTGTTGAGTCGAATTAAGCCGCAGGCTCCACTCCTGGTGGTGCCCTTCCGTCAATTCCTTTAAGTTTCAGCTTTGCAACCATACTTCCCCCGGAGCCCAAAGACTTAAGGGTTTCCCGGGGACTGCCCGTGGGGACACATAAAGAACCACCACGGATCGTCAGTTGGCATCGTTTATGGTCAGAACTAGGACGGTATCTGATCGTCTTCGAACCTCTGACTTTCGCTCAAGATCAATGAAAACATCCTTGGCAAATGCTTTCGCTGTAGTTTGTCTGGCGGCGATCCAAGAATTTCACCTCTAACACCGCCATACAAATGCCCCCGTCTGTCCCTCTTAACCATTACTTCGGATCCGAAAACCAACAAAATAGAACCGAAGTCCTATTCCATTATTCCATGCAAGAATTTTCAGGCACAAAGGCCTGCTTTGAGCACTCAAATTTGTTCAAAGTAAACGTGCTGTCCGCCTCCGACACCCGATTAAAGGCACCAAGAAGCATGCCAACAGACTAGCAGGCAAGCCCACCAGTCACGCTGACACCTGTAAACAGACACAGCAGAAAGGAAGCACAACCACGAGACCGACTCGCAAGCTCAACCCGGCAGTAACCAGGCCAGACCCACGAGCGACGGCATGTAGCCATGCGACCCAGATCCAACTACGAGCTTTTTAACTGCAACAACTTTAATATACGCTTCTGGAGCTGGAGTTACCGCGGCTGCTGGCACCAGACTTGCCCTCCAGTTGATCCTCGTTAAAGGATTTAAATTGTACTCATTCGAATTACGGAGCCTCTAGTGAGTCCCGTATCCGTATTTTTCGTCACTACCTCCCCGTGCCGGGATTGGGTAATTTGCGTGCCTGCTGCCTTCCTTGGAAGTGGTAGCCGTTTCTCAGGCTCCCTCTCCGGAATCGAACCCTGATTCCCCGTTACCCGTTAGCACCATGGTAGGCAGGTCACCTACCATCGAAAATTGATAGGGCAGACATTTGAAAGATCCGTCGCCGACACAAGGCCGACTGCGATCAGTGAAGTTATCCAGAGTCATCACAGAATGCAACAGGGACGACCGAAGCCGCCCCCGGTTGGTTCTGTTCTAATAAATCCACCCGTTCCCTCGCGGGTCAGGGCATAGTGGCATGTATTAGCTCTAGAATTACTACAGTTATCCATGTAGTATGTACGATCCAAGGAACCATAGCTGATTTAATGAGCCATTCGCGGTTTCACCGTTTAAAGGTATGTACTTAGACATGCATGGCTTAATCTCTGAGACAAGCATATGACTACTGGCAGGATCAACCAGATTATTCACAGTCCTCAACCCGTTCAGCCGAAGCCGTCGGGGCACAGGATCAAAATCAACGAGCTAGCCGCTGGACCGTGTCGCGGTTTCACGGAGCGTTAGCTTCACATGCGCACCACCACATGTTTTCACAGGAAGAGACGTTGCCCCGGGCGTCACATTCCCATTCATACAGCAGTTTCCTGCTAGCGAATATCGATCATGCACCACCAAAGCAACCTGCACCTGGTCGCCCGGCTTACAGGACAAGCCAATCGGATTAATCAGCTCAAGAGAGGCACGCCACACTCGAGAACGAATGACCAGCCCCGAAGAACCAGCCCTCCGCTAAGGAGCGAGCAGCCATCCCACTTCATATGCGAGGAAATTCACCCCACACCCAGTTACGAGCAACCGCGGCAGGGGCACGCCACCAAGGCGATATCCACCGGCACACGGAAACAGACGATCGCCGCACCAACCCAAGCCGTAGCCCGGGGTAGGTCAGTAAGAACACGGCAACATAGCAAGCTTCAGGATTGTCACCATCGAGCACGCAGGCCAGGGGCATCTATGCTACAATTAGGCCAAGCGACTGGATGTGACCGGTGGGCGTCACCCCACATATATCATGCAAAACTAGATGAGTTACAAACTGGATGATAAAAAATAACACTGAGATGAACTTGGAAAAAAATATGTGTGGACCTTTAGGCTCTATATAGACCAACGGGTCCATATAGAGTCAAATATATATGCGCATCATAGCCTATATGCACCATACAGGCCCATATCTATAGCCTATATAGACTCCCTATGCAAGCCTATAGGCTCGTATGCTGGACTATAGGCTCATATACCGGCCTGTATGCGCTGTATAAGCCCATACCTATAGCCTATACAGACTCCCTATGCAAGCCTATACACTACATACACGGCCTATTGCAACTCCATATAGACGGGTAAACGGCGGTGGTAACCTTGACTCTCTTATGGACCCGTATGCTGGCCTATAGGCCCATATACCAGCCTATATGCATTGTATAGGCCTATACCTATAGCCCATATGGACTCCCTATGCAAGCCTATAGGCTCGCATGCCGGCCCATGGGCTCGTATGCCGGCCCACAAGCCCATATGCCAGCCCATATGCACTGTATAGGCCCATACCTATAGCCTATATAGACTCCCTATGCAAGCCTATAGGCTCGTATGCTGGACTATAGGCTCATATACCGGCCTATATGCGCTGTATAAGCCCATACCTATAGCCTATACAGACTCCCTATGCAAGCCTATACACTACATACACGGCCTATTGCAACTCCATATAGACGGGTAAACGGCGGTGGTAACCTTGACTCTCTTATGGACCCGTATGCTGGCCTATAGGCCCATATACCAGCCTATATGCATTGTATAGGCCTATACCTATAGCCCATATGGACTCCCTATGCAAGCCTATAGGCTCGCATGCCGGCCCATGGGCTCGTATGCCGGCCCACAAGCCCATATGCCAGCCCATATGCACTGTATAGGCCCATACCTATAGCCTATATAGACTCCCTATGCAAGCCTATAGGCTCGTATGCCGGCCCACAAGCCCATATGCCAGCCCATATGCACCATATAGACCCATACCTATAGCCTACATAGACTCCCCATGCAAGCCTATATACTATATGCACGGCCTATGGTAACTCCATATAGACGGGTAAACGGCGGTAGTAACTCGGACTCTCCGAGGAGAGAGGGTACTCCCTATATAACATACAGAACTAGATGAGGGTCTCAGAATGGCTGCAATAAATAGGTTTTTTTGCTATAACTTTTTCAAAAATTAATTTTTCCCGATTATTTTTTTTTGTGCAGTTGTACAAATGCGTGCTGCATGACCCAGTGTAATATCTCCGACCTAGCAAAATATTTCTTCGGACGAATTTCGAAAAAACTGAAACAAAAACCTGAAAGGAGGGTGAGTTACCCCCGCCGATGACCCGAGTACATAAAATCGCAGTTACATGGCCGATGGTGCAATACAGAACGCAGGCACGGCCTATGCTGGCATATAGGCTCCTATGCTACACTATAGGCGCATATGCACGCCTATATACGGCCCGTACGCACGGCCTATGCTGGTATATAGGCTCCTATGCTACACTATAGGCGCATATGCACGCCTATATACGGCCCGTACGCACGGCCTATGCTGGTATATAGGCTCCTATGCTGCACTATAGGCGCCTATGCACGCCTATATACGGCCCGTACGCACGGCCTATGCTGGTATATAGGCTCCTATGCTACACTATAGGCGCCTATGCACGCCTATATACGGCCCGTACGCACGGCCTATGCTGGTATATAGGCTCCTATGCTACACTATAGGCGCCTATGCACGCCTATATACGGCCCGTACGCACGGCCTATGCTGGCATATAGGCTCCTATGCTACACTATAGGCGCATATGCACGCCTATATACGGCCCGTACGCACGGCCTATGCTGGCATATAGGCTCCTATGCTACACTATAGGCGCCTATGCACGCCTATATACGGCCCGTACGCACGGCCTATGCTGGTATATAGGCTCCTATGCTACACTATAGGCGCATATGCACGCCTATATACGGCCCGTACGCACGGCCTATGCTGGCATATAGGCTCCTATGCTACACTATAGGCGCATATGCACGCCTATATACGGCCCGTACGCAGGGCCTATGCTGGTATATAGGCTCCTATGCTACACTATAGGCGCCTATGCACGCCTATATACGGCCCGTACGCACGGCCTATGCTGGTATATAGGCTCCTATGCTACACTATAGGCGCATATGCACGCCTATATACGGCCCGTACGCACGGCCTATGCTGGTATATAGGCTCCTATGCTACACTATAGGCGCATATGCACGCCTATATACGGCCCGTACGCACGGCCTATGCTGGTATATAGGCTCCTATGCTACACTATAGGCGCCTATGCACGCCTATATACGGCCCGTACGCACGGCCTATGCTGGTATATAGGCTCCTATGCTACACTATAGGCGCCTATGCACGCCTATATACGGCCCGTACGCACGGCCTATGCTGGCATATAGGCTCCTATGCTACACTATAGGCGCATATGCACGCCTATATACGGCCCGTACGCACGGCCTATGCTGGCATATAGGCTCCTATGCTACACTATAGGCGCCTATGCACGCCTATATACGGCCCGTACGCACGGCCTATGCTGGTATATAGGCTCCTATGCTACACTATAGGCGCATATGCACGCCTATATACGGCCCGTACGCACGGCCTATGCTGGTATATAGGCTCCTATGCTACACTATAGGCGCATATGCACGCCTATATACGGCCCGTACGCACGGCCTATGCTGGCATATAGGCTCCTATGCTACACTATAGGCGCATATGCACGCCTATATACGGCCCGTACGCAGGGCCTATGCTGGTATATAGGCTCCTATGCTACACTATAGGCGCCTATGCACGCCTATATACGGCCCGTACGCACGGCCTATGCTGGTATATAGGCTCCTATGCTACACTATAGGCGCATATGCACGCCTATATACGGCCCGTACGCACGGCCTATGCTGGTATATAGGCTCCTATGCTACACTATAGGCGCATATGCACGCCTATATACGGCCCGTACGCACGGCCTATGCTGGTATATAGGCTCCTATGCTACACTATAGGCGCATATGCACGCCTATATACGGCCCGTACGCACGGCCTATGCTGGCATATAGGCTCCTATGCTACACTATAGGCGCATATGCACGCCTATATACGGCCCGTACGCAGGGCCTATGCTGGTATATAGGCTCCTATGCTACACTATAGGCGCCTATGCACGCCTATATACGGCCCGTACGCACGGCCTATGCTGGTATATAGGCTCCTATGCTACACTATAGGCGCATATGCACGCCTATATACGGCCCGTACGCACGGCCTATGCTGGTATATAGGCTCCTATGCTGCACTATAGGCGCATATGCACGCCTATATACGGCCCGTACGCACGGCCTATGCTGGCATATAGGCTCCTATGCTACACTATAGGCGCATATGCACGCCTATATACGGCCCGTACGCACGGCCTATGCTGGTATATAGGCTCCTATGCTACACTATAGGCGCCTATGCACGCCTATATACGGCCCGTACGCACGGCCTATGCTGGTATATAGGCTCCTATGCTACACTA
>CANUEZ040000489.1:0-5000 GCA_948099385.1 Fasciola hepatica | reverse complement strand
ATAGTTCACCATCTTTCGGGTCTCAACATGTACGCTCATGCTCCGCCCCGACGATGAGCAAGCACGAGGCTGCCTCTACGCCATGGGACGGGCCGGTGATGCGCCTGCCGCTCGAAGCTTGGTAGTACCGCGCATGAGAAACGACAGGATCTCACCTCAGCCCAGACAAGCCGAGCCTTCACTTTCACTGCGCCTTTGGGTTTCGTAACGCCCAATGACTCGCGCACATGTTACTCTCCTTGGTCCGTGTTTCAAGACGGGTCAGGTGGATAGTCTACCACTACACCACAGACTGTGGGCCCTTTCAAAGTGCAACAAACGCAACCGCCGACCGAACGACACCGAGCCATCACCTGGCCTGCATTCACAAGCAACAAGGCAACCAGACCCAGAGCCGCCGGCGCGACAGGCACGCCCGCACGCACAACAAGCCGCCGTCTCCGACGTACCGCACAGAACCGAAGCAGTCGGCTATTACACCCGAAGCACGATAAATCGCACAACGGGCTACCTGCCATCCCGACCTAGCAAGGACACAAGGACCCTACCAAGCCGGTTTAACCGCAACAGCCAGACAGCAACGTCGGTCGTGGTGAACACTCTGAGAAAGTGCACTGGCAAGCAGGTCCGTCAGTACCCGGGCGCACAACACCTGATGAGTGATTCGCGCATCCCCACCGAAGCGGGGACCTGCAGCTAAGCAGACCCGAGCACACAACCAATATGACCAAGCTCATGCCATACTCACCAGCTGAATCCTCAGAGCTTGCAGTTCAACTCCACCTGTTTACCTCTGAACGGTTTCACGCACTGTTTACTCTCTCTTCAAAGTACTTTTCAACTTTCCCTCACGGTACTTGTTCGCTATCGGACTCGTGCTAGTATTTAGCCTTGGATGGAGTTTACCACCCGCTTTGGGCTGCATTCACAAACAACCCGACTCCAAGGTCTGCTCAGGAAGATACTGGCCATTCTGAATCTCCACCCCCACGGGCCTTTCACCCTCATTGGGCCATGTCCGAGTAACCTTACTCATTATAGGACTTAGGGTGGAGCAGCATCTTCGCGAGCTAACCTGAACACCACATTGCCTAGGGGCCAAATGACCACAGGCTTCGGTGCTGGGCTTTTCCCTGTTCACTCGCCGTTACTAAGGGAATCCTGGTTAGTTTCTTTTCCTCCGCTTAGTGATATGCTTAAGTTCAGCGGGTAATCACGTCTGAACCGAGGTCAGGAAGACAGACCACGAAGGGTACCGTCGCTATATGAAAATAGCATCAGACACATGACCAAGTTCAGCATCAAACCAATGACAAAGTGACAGTGACGGAACGTGCCTGGTATGGAATTATCCCAGAAATCATAAGTGTGCCGACTAGGGGATCGCCAAACACACTGACAACTGAGTACCAACCCGATTATTAAACCACGATTCCGCCACTGCACCTCACCACGGCTTTCTGCCAAGACAAGGGTGCATCCGGATACATTAGGGAAACGCCATAGATCTGGCACCTCACATGATTACTCATAGAGGAGATCACGCCAGCTGGCAAAACCCAAGCCACGACTTTTTGGGCGTCGTGATAGTTTATAAGCCGACCCTCGGACAGGCGTGGCCACAGGCTAACCCATGGCCGCAATATGCGTTCAAGATGTCGATGTTCAAAGCAGTATGCAGTTTGCATTAATTCACACAGTTGGCTGCGCTCTTCATCGACACACGAGCCGAGTGATCCACCGTTCAGAGTTGTACGTATGGTCAAAGACCAGGTTATCAGTCCAACCCGGGATAGGCACCGCCGGGCGACGTACGTGCAGTCCAGCCACAAGGACCGGGTGCATGCGAGGGCAATGGCAAAGAATGGCAAGCCATTCAGTACCACTTTAACAGTGTAAATGTAGTAATGAAACAGTTCATAGGGCGGGAGCAGGGCCGTAGCCCAAATCTCCTCTTTAAGCCTAGCACTACCAATCGTGGCAGTACAACCCGTTCTCCTGGCTTGGACAAGCGCCCCGAGAGACGCAAGCATACCATCGGAGTATCATACAGGTAGGCACCCCATCAGTGTTCGGATATGCTGTGACCTCAATGAGCCAGGCATAGCCGTCCGCAAATTTTTATCGCATGACATGACGGTCACACGTGTATCGCTTGTGTGAGAGTAGATTTTCAGGTAATGATCCTTCCGCAGGTTCACCTACGGAAACCTTGTTACGACTTTTACTTCCTCTAAATGATCAAGTTTGGTCGTCTTCTCAGCACCGGTCGAGCGGCCGAAGCCACTACAATGGCACCAATCCGAGGACCTTGCTAAACCATTCAATCGGTAGTAGCGACGGGCGGTGTGTACAAAGGGCAGGGACGTAATCAGCGCAAGCTTATGACTTGCACTTACCAGGAATTCCTCGTTCAGGGGGAACAATTGCAAGCCCCGATCCCAGTCACGACGGTTATGATACAGTTTACCCAACCTGCTCAGGCCAGGATTCCAAACTCGCTGAAACCGTCATTGTAGCGCACGTGCGGCCCCGGACATCTAAGGGCATCACAGACCTGTTATTGCTCAATTTCGTGCGACTGAATACCGCTTGTCCCTCTAAGAAGTAAGTACCTGCGCCGCACCCGCCGGTCAACGTAACCACTACCCCACGAGGAGGCAATGGACAACGCAACCTGCACGAGCACAGAGGACAGGCATACTATTTAGCAGGCCAGAGTCTCGTTCGTTATCGGAATTAACCAGACAAATCGCTCCACCAACTAAGAACGGCCATGCACCACCAACCACCGAATCAAGAAAGAGCTATCAATCTGTCAATCCTCACAGTGTCCGGGCCGGGTGAGTTTTCCCGTGTTGAGTCGAATTAAGCCGCAGGCTCCACTCCTGGTGGTGCCCTTCCGTCAATTCCTTTAAGTTTCAGCTTTGCAACCATACTTCCCCCGGAGCCCAAAGACTTAAGGGTTTCCCGGGGACTGCCCGTGGGGACACATAAAGAACCACCACGGATCGTCAGTTGGCATCGTTTATGGTCAGAACTAGGACGGTATCTGATCGTCTTCGAACCTCTGACTTTCGCTCAAGATCAATGAAAACATCCTTGGCAAATGCTTTCGCTGTAGTTTGTCTGGCGGCGATCCAAGAATTTCACCTCTAACACCGCCATACAAATGCCCCCGTCTGTCCCTCTTAACCATTACTTCGGATCCGAAAACCAACAAAATAGAACCGAAGTCCTATTCCATTATTCCATGCAAGAATTTTCAGGCACAAAGGCCTGCTTTGAGCACTCAAATTTGTTCAAAGTAAACGTGCTGTCCGCCTCCGACACCCGATTAAAGGCACCAAGAAGCATGCCAACAGACTAGCAGGCAAGCCCACCAGTCACGCTGACACCTGTAAACAGACACAGCAGAAAGGAAGCACAACCACGAGACCGACTCGCAAGCTCAACCCGGCAGTAACCAGGCCAGACCCACGAGCGACGGCATGTAGCCATGCGACCCAGATCCAACTACGAGCTTTTTAACTGCAACAACTTTAATATACGCTTCTGGAGCTGGAGTTACCGCGGCTGCTGGCACCAGACTTGCCCTCCAGTTGATCCTCGTTAAAGGATTTAAATTGTACTCATTCGAATTACGGAGCCTCTAGTGAGTCCCGTATCCGTATTTTTCGTCACTACCTCCCCGTGCCGGGATTGGGTAATTTGCGTGCCTGCTGCCTTCCTTGGAAGTGGTAGCCGTTTCTCAGGCTCCCTCTCCGGAATCGAACCCTGATTCCCCGTTACCCGTTAGCACCATGGTAGGCAGGTCACCTACCATCGAAAATTGATAGGGCAGACATTTGAAAGATCCGTCGCCGACACAAGGCCGACTGCGATCAGTGAAGTTATCCAGAGTCATCACAGAATGCAACAGGGACGACCGAAGCCGCCCCCGGTTGGTTCTGTTCTAATAAATCCACCCGTTCCCTCGCGGGTCAGGGCATAGTGGCATGTATTAGCTCTAGAATTACTACAGTTATCCATGTAGTATGTACGATCCAAGGAACCATAGCTGATTTAATGAGCCATTCGCGGTTTCACCGTTTAAAGGTATGTACTTAGACATGCATGGCTTAATCTCTGAGACAAGCATATGACTACTGGCAGGATCAACCAGATTATTCACAGTCCTCAACCCGTTCAGCCGAAGCCGTCGGGGCACAGGATCAAAATCAACGAGCTAGCCGCTGGACCGTGTCGCGGTTTCACGGAGCGTTAGCTTCACATGCGCACCACCACATGTTTTCACAGGAAGAGACGTTGCCCCGGGCGTCACATTCCCATTCATACAGCAGTTTCCTGCTAGCGAATATCGATCATGCACCACCAAAGCAACCTGCACCTGGTCGCCCGGCTTACAGGACAAGCCAATCGGATTAATCAGCTCAAGAGAGGCACGCCACACTCGAGAACGAATGACCAGCCCCGAAGAACCAGCCCTCCGCTAAGGAGCGAGCAGCCATCCCACTTCATATGCGAGGAAATTCACCCCACACCCAGTTACGAGCAACCGCGGCAGGGGCACGCCACCAAGGCGATATCCACCGGCACACGGAAACAGACGATCGCCGCACCAACCCAAGCCGTAGCCCGGGGTAGGTCAGTAAGAACACGGCAACATAGCAAGCTTCAGGATTGTCACCATCGAGCACGCAGGCCAGGGGCATCTATGCTACAATTAGGCCAAGCGACTGGATGTGACCGGTGGGCGTCACCCCACATATATCATGCAAAACTAGATGAGTTACAAACTGGATGATAAAAAATAACACTGAGATGAACTTGGAAAAAAATATGTGTGGACCTTTAGGCTCTATATAGACCAACGGGTCCATATAGAGTCAAATATATATGCGCATCATAGCCTATATGCACCATACAGGCCCATATCTATAGCCTATATAGACTCCCTATGCAAGCCTATAGGCTCGTATGCTGGACTATAGGCTCAT
>CANUEZ040000486.1:0-46862 GCA_948099385.1 Fasciola hepatica | reverse complement strand
AGCGAAATGTCGCCGGTTTCGTCATGCAAAGCAGTTCCATTGTTATCAGGCTCTAGTTGACTTTTTCTCTACGGTGACAGAGTATAAAACAGATGAAGAATGCTTTCAACTTCTTTCACTAAATATCTTTGTGGGGAGTATCCCAGTGACTGGTCATCTAACAGTGGGTACGGCAGGTAAACGTTAATGTACTTAATATGTTGTTGTTTATAGTAAGCGTCATGTAATTAGATGGTAAGCGACAACAGGGTTATTTTTGCCTTCTTTGTTGGTCACTGTGCTCAAAGCTCAGGAAAGTGGATTGCTGTTGTCACGAAATAAAAAAACAATAAAACATGAGCAACCGATTCCATGGCACAAAGCTTTGTCCAATAACTATTAACATTACTGTCAATCGGGACAATTTGGCGTGGTAGCACTGTCATTTCTAATATGGTTTGTCAAAAGGGAATCGCAAGTCCCAATACAACAGAGCTTCCGTGAGCATATCCAAACTGCGTATTTGCAATGGTATCTTGAGAGAGTTCAGCTACAAACTTCCATTTTCTTCAGTAATTCGGCTCCTTATGTCTCTGCCATAGGTGCTTGATTTCGTACATTACCAGAACTTTAAATAATCACAACATGAGGCATAGACGTTGCTGTATGGTACCTCCTACTCGAAGAGTGGACTGCGATGTAGTATTGTGCCCGAGGTGTGTGGTTCCAAATCCAGTATTACTAGTCAGATATATCGCAGAAATAATGAGTGGAAAAGCATGAAACAAAAGACGTTAAGCCGTGACCAGGAGGTGCCAACGTGTGAGAAACAAGATGTTCGCATATTTAAATCCACCACGGCATTTCATACTGGAATCAAACAGCAATCCAGTTTCACTATGCTCCTCATCACGCCTGAATGACCTTTTGGTATTTCAAATAGCGGTTCACGGTGAATCCTAGGGATAACATTGAAAATCACTGTAACAGTTGGGTTGATTTCTGTTTGCCCATGGGTTGTGCTCTCAGTCATCGAATTGAATTGTACGTGGGCAAAAAAAATCACATTATTCTAGCCTTGATGAATAAGCCCAGCGGCAACATGACTCTTCGGATAGATTCGGGTTGTTTAACTTGCGCAAAGCCTCGGTAGATAGACAGTATATTATCTTATTTATAATGGAAAAGATCATGTCACAGAGTGTTCACATTTATCGTTGAAATGTTGTGTTTCCTAATTTTAGAACCTTAGAAAATATATCAATATTCATTCATCAAGCGATATCACGTGAGGAATCTCGTTACTTTCAGTCAAACGACGCTGTCTCTCTTTCGAATGTTTGCTAGCACAGTCACTCCCGGCTAGTCCGTCAAGCCTAATTCGGGACAAAGAAATGACTCCACGAAAGTATCGGTTGCTTTCTAGGAGCATGTTAGGTTGCTATCTGAAACGAAATACTTAAATTCTACAAACGCCTTGAAGAACGTTCTGCTACTTGCGATGATATTCTGTTTTGCAGAGATTAACATGTTTAGCCTCCACCGGTATGCTCAGCAGTGCGGGGAAGCTTGCATTCCGGACACTGTGGTGTGGAGACAAAGTCCTGTGCTCAACTTGCTATAAGGTGGCCGGAGCTGAACCGTGATGCGAGTCCTATTGCTATGTTATGTGGGAACCATAGGCATAACGTATATTCACAACCACTAAAGTGGACCCCATGGCTAATGTCCTCAGAGACCCAGAAACGTATTTACACCGATTATTGTGGCTCATCATTGGGCAGTAATTGAGCACTGATCCTAAATGATTTATTCTCCCGGTGGCCAGAAGTGTATTTCACAACCACTGCAACCAGCAAGTCTACAATTGCAGCTCACACTTTGACTTCCAGAAAACGGAATTCATTTTGCAGCGAAGAATGAGGCTCATTAGTTGAAGCCCATGGGTTGTCGTCATGTGCTGACTCCAGCTAGGCAACCACTGTCGAACAGAACAGCATAGAGTTTTGTTCGGACGGTAAGAGGTGCAGTCTTTTACGTATGCACCATCCAGTACTAGAATGATGCCCATTGGAATTCAGAAGAGAGTTCTGCTTCAAAACCACAAAATCGATTTTTGACGACAAACTTGTTGAGTTTGGGATCTGCCGAAACAATTTATCATTTTGGGGGATGAACTGAGGCCATCGAAAGGTAGTTCGCTCAATCAGGCGGAACTATTATTAGTTTTATTCTTCACTCAGACGATGGTTCTATACACCATGGACATTAGGGTGGATTTACTCTCATTGTGCTCATTCCCGAACCCAATTCTGGTTAGACTGATCCTGTTTGTGTTGACTCTGTTTAGAAAATATTGATTGTCACGATCGAAGAAACTTTGCAGAAGTTTCAGACGTATGCTTAACAGAGTACCGCTAAATAACAGAATTCCCGAGTTTCACTCCAGCTGCGGCATACATATTTGCCTCCTTCCCTGCACGTTCATTAAGCAAACTAATTCACAGAAGAGTTGATTCATTTATCTTCAATTATTTTCCCCACTGATCCAGGTGCACAGTTTCAACGTTGGTCACCAGTTGCAATTGGTTTTCTGCTTTTAAATGGGTGACCACAAACGGATACTCAAGCATACTAATAGATGATCATTACTTGTGAAAACCTAGAATAAATATATCTATACTGAGAATACGACCTAAATCACTGTTCATGAGTGAGTCAAACGAAATGTTAGAACTTCATGTGTTCCGGGGAGGCTAATCAAACGGCTAGCAACACAAGGGCCATTGAAGTCATAAGTGGAACCTCTGATGGTGGACAAAATAAAGAGGTTTGTCATCATCAACATGATTGACTAAATGCTAAAGAGGCTGTGAAACGTCATGGTAAGTGAAGGTAAATCAACTGTTCGGTACTGTGTTTAAACGTTTGGTTCTGAATATTGTTTGGGTATATTCAACTTCAAGAAACCCTGTGCAACTTCCCTTCGGAGGCTTTTATTCACTTAAAGTTGTGGCCCAGTGGTTGCAGAAAAAGTATGGTTTTGCAGTATTGCACACAAGAAGGCGACAAGTTTATTGACTCACACCCTCGCGATTATTTGCTTCTTATGGTACAAAAAGAATTATTTGGTTATCGGACAGTCGTGTGCTTCAGTTAGGACAATACCTGCACAGTGTATTCATATTTTTTCCCATCGACTAATATCTCTGCATCGGAAGTTTAACCGTGGAAATTACTGCATTGAAGGTAATCCCATTGACTCCATGATTAGTGAGAATGTGAGAAATATGAGCGTGTTTACCAGTGGTTACCGCTGTAGATCAGATGGTGGCACCTAATCAGTTTTCCATTTAATGGGAAACCACTTTATCAAAAAACGGCAGTGCAATACCTTTGACCGCATTCGATTTTACACAAAGGTTTGTTGTCGTGTGGCTGATCTGAGTCACGCGTCAGCCTTGTTGAGCATCCAACCATCTCAGTAGTCGGTCCGGTATCGGCTAGATGTGGTGCATGTCTGCCTGGTAAGTAGGCTGTGTATCGGAAACTACTTGTTTGAATGTCGGTAAAATCAATCACCTCAAATAACGATGCTTATTCGTGTCCCAGCTGCCTGATTTACTTAAAGGTCGTCGTAATCCGACCCGAGGAGGCAGTCATGTGGTATATATGCCTTTCCTTATCTTGCTACCTATAGTCTGCATGAAGTGATAAGCCAACTATTGTTCCTTCACCGACCACTCTTGTGTTTTATACAACCAACTATTCCATTACTCAATGCGTGGTACGCGAACTCCGTCGCGGGCTGAATTTTGAATGATGCAGTATTATTGTGAAACCGAGTTCCGGACGGTGGACTACTTTGTACACACGACGTCAAGGGGTTCATATGATTATGTTTCCATATGAACACATATCAGTATTTGGTAACGAAGCTTTTCCCGTGTTTGAGAACCTAAATTATTCAAGTTTTTGTTGATAAATGGCGTTCCATATCAATAAATATGCCATTTTCACCGTGTCTCTTATCAAATGGACGTGCTTAACATGTATCATATACCAAATCGATTATTCAGTATTGCTCCTCAAGGACCAAAACTCAATAAATGATGCAGTTCTCGCCAACCTCAGTGGTCCGCACCATTCCTCACTAATATTTTAAGATCTGTGTGGGTGGGGTGATTCTAGGTAACATTTGTTTGCCAAATGTGTCTAGACAGGTGAGAATTCACCTCAAAATCACAAACGAATAATGAATAGCCAGCATAACCAGCATTCATATTGAGTGAATGGAATTACTCCAGTTTGCACAGTAACCAATATACGTGTATATTATACGTATCGGATGACACAGTACGACATGTTTTTTTTGAAAAGCCGCCACTAAACCCAACAGTTGTGCAAAAATATTTGAACACTTGCGAACATCTCCTAGTTGTGTCCGTATTTCACAAAGCTGGAAGTGCGTTCTGAGCACCAATTCCAACAAGCGGGAAATATCAGGTACTAGATAAAGCTGTATCCCACAGAATATGCATAAAAATGAGTTTCTATTTTTACAATCACCGCGGGCAAAGCCGCCGCAACTCTTGTATTCCGTAGGTGTTATTGGCTTCAATAAATAAGTGGTTTCCGAGCGGATGTGATCTCAACGATATTCCGATACGAGTTAGTACCTTTTGGTCTGGAGACGTCACTGTTCAGTTATAACGCTAATCTCCTGGTTTTTCATTGACTGACTATCACCTACCGAAAAATGGAACACTTAAAAACGGCTGGGATTTTCATTTCTCTTAGGTTAGATGAGGTGCTGCCAATATTTGTTCGCATGCTCGCGCAAAAGTATTCTCTTGTGAGTCAGTAAAACGATAGCAACATCAGAATCACACTTTAGCTGTCGTGGATCACATCGAATCATTGAATCGTTATCATTTATTCGACAGCTGTAGATTTTGGAGAATAATGGTGAATAATCCAAATGAAATGCTGCTCGTAAGAGTTATTGCAATGCATGAAATTTTCCTTCAATCGTAGACCCAACTGAAAATAGTCCTGCAAGTTACTGTCAGACTAGCCCAACATTTGACTTATGAGGACTGGACTCCAACTGCTGCCATACACACACCTTTTTATCTACACATGTGTATATGAACACAAATGTATGTGTATATTTATTGATATACAAAATGCAGGGTTTCGCGTTTTTTAAATTTCCGTAAAGATAACATTTTGTACACTTCGTAATCATCTCCGATATTATTTCATTTGTTCTTCTCAAAACTTACTGAGAAACAGAAATATAGCGTGTCGCTTGAGTGTTGCAGACGGGAATAGCTTACCATTTCAGATATTCGGGATGATCAGACAATACTGAATATTAACCAAATAGCAGTTTTATGCAGCTTTCATTTCCATGGTCAGTGGTGGTCAAACTGATTTATTTGTGAACTGAGAACAATAAGCTCCCGAGTTCAACTCTCGTTCCCAGCAGACACTTCCCAGAGGACAGCCGTTCGTTTTCCGCAGCCTCTTGCTGTATGTTTGAGGTTACTGTATAATAAATGAATGAAATAAAAGGATTTCCTTGAAGTAGCTACAAAGAATAGTCTCAGCATGCAATCATCAATTCACATTTGGCCAACCAGATTGATCTGTGTCATACCACACAAAACTTGTTCGGACAAAGCTGGAAGAATATCATTCATGTACAATACACAATTACCTGCGATTGGTGGATTATTTGGGTGGAAGGATGTGAGCATTTTCCTCTGTAAAGGTACGCGGGATATAGTCTGAGAACGTTTCCTTAATCATGTATTCTACAGTGGCACGTATTATTTTGTGCTCCTTTGAAGTACAGAGGAAGCTAGATAGACTTTCTTCCGTAAATTTATTTGGGATTTTCCGCCGTGGATCAAAATACAGTTACATGCAAAGGTAAATTGCTATCACGCCAGTGATTAGAAGTAACCCACATAATGGGGCGAAACATACGCAGTAAGAACAAATGAGTGCGCAAATTTCTACCTTATAGGTGCAAAACACGTCATTTTGATGAGCCGAATGCCGGGGTTGTTACTTGTAACATATCAGAAACACACAATGAACTTTCAGTCAACGAAAACGACGACAAGAAAAGGTGAATAATGACTGAAGGACAATTATGTGTCTTGAAACAATTATACTGAGCAGAAGTAAGGGGGACATTAGGTAGAATAGCGGTGGCACACGATTTCACGTAAATACTATTGAAGCTCAAATGAGGGGAGTCCTATAATTTCACCATCCTTTTTTGCATATTCTGACTTCTGTTACGAAATTTTATATTATTTACTGTATTGGGTACTCGGCTGTGTTTAGTACAAAATGATTCAGCTAGAAAATACAGAAGCCGAATTATGCTCAGTGTATAACTGGAAGTCAGTGTGGGGAACAGATCTGTTATTGGCATTTATTGTGGTCTCGCATTCGACCGCTTATGCAGTTGAGGTTTTACCTGTTAACTGCTAGAAGATGCATTACGCACTGTTAATGTTCATTGCATCCAAACCATGAGAGCGCAAGTGTTACCCGCCAGAATACAATAAATACAGCCCAGTTGCATTCCGAATTCGGATCCGGATTTTCTTTCTCCAAATGGTATAAACACGAACACAAAATTGGTCAGCCCTAACCGGGAAGTATCATAATGCTCATCGTGAATATTTACTTGTAAAAATGTCGTGCCCAATCCAGTGCACCCAAGGTACAGATAAACCGGAGCTTGATAAATGTTGTTTCTACATATCGCTGTTGATAAAAATGGACAAGCTGAATCACACCTATATCAGCAAAAAGGAAATACACTTGATAAACTGCAGTTTCTTTTTCTCAATGTAATTTCAATGCAGGATTAGGTTTGTTAGAGTACTGGAGTTACAGAATCTAGTTAAAGCTTATTAGAACATTGTGTAAATAAGAATTGATGTTGGATATGAGAAAGAAACTTCACAGAGCTAACTGTTTCTGTGTTTGAGTGGTTTATGATTCCATAATATTTTGACATCCATCATCAGGAGGAAAAGTGTGTCGGAGTACTGAGAAAAGTACATGAGAATGGCTAAATCATTTTCGGTGTACATTGTTTTTGGTTTGTATGAGATTCGCATCAGTCAGGTGTGGTTGGAAGCAAAACAACAGTTTGTGATTTCTAATTTTGATCCATATGATGGTTCATCTTTCTACAACCACACTGACTTTTAGGAATATTGCTTCTTAACGTGCTTGTGGACAACACTGTTTCAGCTTTCAATAAAATATCGCATTCACTGTGCCTCAGATAAAGTTTCAAAAATCTCTCGTTGGAAGTTTCAATAACAGCAAATAAAAAATATTCCATTTGGTCCGCGTGGTTCAATGGATTCTACGATTGCCTTTATTAGTGACTTGAAACAACAACTGATTTGATTGGCTTGAGTCCAGCGGAACTTGTTCATGTTTTGTGATTCGTCAATCCGGGGGTAGGTGAGATACTAATGAATAATAGACACATGCAATCATCGACATCACCGTCAGCTGAAATGATCTGTTCAGTTTGAATGTGTTAGTCAGAAATCAGAATGTGATATGAAGTGCTCATCCGTAGCGATCGCTTATCTTGTGCATGCCCTTAAACTCACATTGGTTAAAACGCAACTCAACGTCGGAACCGCTTTGAATGGTGATCGAATACGAAACATTCAATGCTCGTCGGGAGAGGAAGCACATGTTTTGTACGTGTCACATGACTTGAAGTGCTCTGCAATGCCTGCGCACTTGAATGCTGACATCGCAATACTGGAATGGGATTGCGCAGAACCTTTGATGAGGCCGACGAAAGAACTGTTCCTGATGATTAGGGTGATTTATGTCAGTTATTTTTGTTTCATTCAGTCATCACATCATTTGCTTAGGTTAGTGCGTATGCATAATGTGATTGACGTAGATAGCATTCTTAGCTACTGATCAGTAACCTGGCAATCACGACATTCCATGAGAATTTCGCAGTTTGAAACCGTCACTTAGAGAACAATGTATACCGAGACGCCACACAAGGCTCATAAGTACACGACGGGCCTTATGCTTTTATTTTGGAACTGGCATTATTCAACCATCTTGTCATTACCAATTTCCCTCTCCGTCCTAATCACAATACCATGGGTGCTGAAAGCACAAGCAGAAGTCGAAAGAAAGGATGGATTATTTTGAGTGACATGACAAGTATCGCCCGAGTAAGTTTGACTGCGACACTCTTAGCTTAGTCGACGTGAATTATCATTACTGGAGCTAACATTTTTTCTCTGTTGCCGGAATTGGTGGTCGTTGACTACTCATCGTTTCCTCGCTTTCACTTTCTCGGGCGGAGTGTCAAACATGCTATTCTGTGTTCTACGAAGAATTGAACGGGGAAGCCGATTTGGTAAGCCGTCTTTTTTCTAGTAAGTACCGGTATAGTTGGCATGCCTTGTTAGGTTACTTGAGAAGGAATGAAAAGTTGAATGACTGATTGGATTGCGAATACATTTAGACGAAAATACCACGAACAGGTTTTACGTCAATGGTTCATTTGAAGGTAAAGGATTCGCAATTTTGATAAATATTTGTTTGGTAAATACTCAAATAGTCCGCATCCTTAAGCGGGACTACAATCCGTTTCTTCTCCTCCCACCCCGTTTCTCATTATTTACTTTTATCACCTTCCACATATATAATTGGTTCAACACTTTGAATTGACACGATTTTTTGATCTTATGGCATGAATAATATTCGGAAAACGAGCTTGTTTGCCAAACGTTGTTCCGTAAATCAGAAACCTCTTGTACTTCTTTCCTCTGTTCCGTTTTCTGATGTTGGTTATGCCAGTTTTGAGGTTGGTCCTCTGGGAACTGTACATCCTTTCATGTTCCTTTAATTTTCCTAATATCCATGTCAATGTATTATCTTCGAATAAAGCATATTTTTTCATTCGACTTCTGCTTATTCCATTGTATGTGACTTTACTACGCCGCGTTGATACAATGATTATACTGATTTAAGGCGTGCTCAGTCACATGATTGATTAGTAAAGAATTCAGTGTTTGCTGAGGATATTGTGTTACGAGTTGTGTAGGGTAAATCATTCGGTCATAAATCATTTCTATGAGGTCTCCAACAACAAGCTCATTTGGTAGAAAATCGGTCTTGTTGTAAGTAAACTTGTAATTGAGAGTTATTGATGGGTTACTCGGGAAAGAATGAAAGGTCAAATGAATGTTGGATGATAGATGAATGGATTACCATATGCGCGAAAATAAAATAAACGAGTCCGTGACTGTTTTTTGTTGAAAACAAAAGTGTATGGTTTTCATTATAGATTCGTTCAGTAGGTATCCTTAATCGTAGGCAACCGCAAGCGTGTTTTTCCCCTTCGTTCTGCTTCCATCTTCTTATTCTGTTCACGTCAGTATCAAGAGCGCTCTTGTCCAAGGTGTACCTTATTTCATTTTCAAATTACTCTCTCAACCGACTGTAGCCAGTTCAATCGACAGTGAATTTATCATGTGACGTTGAAAAAATGATAATGAATATTCATGGGGACTTGAGTCATATGATCGGTTAGTGACAATTAGGAGATTGTATAGAGATATGTATTTTCAAGAATGCAATGTATTTTGGTCGGTTTAAAATTTTTCACTGTTTCCTAAGGAGGCACCACAACGGACTGAAACAAGGTGATCACAGTTTCAGAAATGTGTGATGCTCGCCGAAAATCTTGTGTGAAACATAATTCACGGGGTTCATTCTTCTTTGTAAAGCAGCTTTCTCATTCGGCTGAGCAATAACAAGGTAATTTCGAAATCTACTCATTCAAACCATTGTTCAGATTGAGGTATCCTAATACTATCGAAAACATGATCCCATTTCATACTGCCGTGATACTGAAATCGATTTCGTTTTTGAGACAGAGAGAACATGGGGATAACCCCATCAGTTTGGTAGTAGCTGTCTTCCAATCAGTTATTCATGTTGTTTTCATGACGGATACCGGTCGTGTAACATTATTTGGACAAGCAAATGAAGTCCAGACAGTGATTCGTGAGCAATTCAAAATATAAGTTGAGGAATTTTCGGATAATTAAATGCCTAGGCTGAAAAACGGCTGGAACCGTCGGTATGCCGGCAACTAGCGAAACTTTGATCTGTATTGAATGTAGTGGTTGTCCTCAAGAAAACCCTAAAAAGGAACGGAATATGTAATCAAGACACCATAACTTTTGGTGAGTGTAGCTTATGTTTTATACGGAAAGTCTCATGATGATCGATTCACAGTTCCCAATTCCCCCACTGATCAGGTCATCGAGCACCATGGGTTGCCCCCAACCTATACAATTTGAGTGCATTTATTTCTAACAAGGTTGCTATCTGGATAGGCGATCAGTGTGCGACCAACGGGTTAACATCATTTTAAAGATTAGTAAAAACGAGCCTTATACTCTGAAGTGGAAAAGTTATACACCGCTTAGAGCCATCCCGGATCTCGTGTTGGTCAGCGGTTCCGCTCAAATTCGTTCACACATCGGTCCCGATCCCAGTGAGAATACAGCAGTCTGAGTGATTTTAATACGTCACAGGACCGAGCTCTACAGTGCTTCCATGATTTCCAGCGGCAAGTTGAGCTTTGCTGCCGCATGAAAAACAACTGGATAACCAAGTCAGATATCGTATCTTCCGGACGGTTAAATGACCTTGCTCTGCTCGTTGTTTGTAACGTATACATTTGGGTTTTCTGATATAAAGAATCTCATTAACGACATTTTCCATTTGATTCATCCGTGACAATTTGTGTGTACTTTGTGCTTCTCCTTTGTGATTTATTTAACGCGTGTATCCCGTGTGGAATTGTTCATAGAATAAATGGGTTGAAGTGCCACTCGTAGCTTGTGCAGCTTCCGCATTCCTAAGGATTTTGAAGTCTGAATTATTTCTCGCATCAGATGATGAGTTGAATACTAAACGATAAAAATTCCCCCTAATGCAATTTGAACTTCAGTGGAAATTCTTCCTTTTACAATAATGTTATCATCAACGTGACCTTCATGTGCGAACGTGCTCGAGTAGTTACCCACGGATAATGTGTTTCATTCATGAACGCTCCACTCCATAGGCATAGCTTCTGTCGCTTTGCCAATGCCTAAAATAAACGAGTTACTTGTCGAATCTAGCTCGTTAGTAGCATATGTGTTTTCAGACTTGCAGAGTGACGTCTGTTGGTCCGATAGTCACTTAGCTTGAATGCATATGGATTACCGGTAATAGCGTCATAAACAAACAACGGACAACATGGAAAGCTTTCTTTTGCCTTATTGTTTCCGGAATAGTGGAGTTTCCCCCGCAACCTGAGAAGTTAGGGTTGCCTAACACTCATTGCAGTAGGGAACGTGATAATTATTATTTTTTCTAGTAGTGTACACTTCATCGACTTTCGTTATCAACCGCAATTATTGCTCGTGTCCAGTGTTTCAATCCACCAAGCACCAAGGTCGTTTTCACTGTTCATCGTGCCTTCCGTTGATTTTTGTGTATTCATTTTACAGGTAAATTCACAGCGTCAGTCAAAGCGGTAACTCATCCCAAGAAAGCAAACATATTTAAATAAGCAGAACAAATGTATAGGAATGAATGCCTCGTTCGTCAGCTAAAGAAAAAACGTTATTTAAAACGTCGAACTACTTGCCAAACGGGTCCAACTAGGAAGAACACATAGGTAGAAGATATTCGCAAAACCTGAATTGTACTTTTCTACTCAAAAATCAGCCCACAGTTACCAATAACATGCGTTTCAGTCGGCTCCTACCTGTGAAGCATCGAGGTGCATTACCAGAAAGGCAGAATCAGTGTTGTATTTGTATTGTGAAAATAACTCAGTTCTAATTAGTGAGAGTTTGGAAATATTTTGCCGCTGATAAATATCCAGAGATGACTTTTACCATGTCTCGCCCAGAACACTGGTGCGAAACAGAGGATTTGGTGCTTGTTAAAGTGCACAATGACGATAAAATTAGTAGGGAACTACTGGTCTGATATATTTTTCTCGTGCACACCAACTGGTTGATGGAAGAAATTGCCCAAGGGAAAGAGCATACTGCATTTGGGATAGCACCGCAAAATGCATACATATCACGTTCCAGTTTAGGAGAATAATTTTGTTATCCTCAAGCCCAAGGAAGTAGCATTGTGTTCTCATCTGCCACTGTGCCCATAGAGCAAAATAAATCCCAATCAGAGGACAAAGTCTGTTGTATGAAATCAACTTAAGCCAGCAAAATATTTCATGTAACAAATGGTAACCCAATGGCCATCCTGTGGATCCGATCTGCAACAGTACCAGTATTTAGTATATATAGAGTTTCACATATTGCGTGCAAATTGTTATGGGGATAACAATTATTTAGACAGTGAATTCGTGCTTCACTGTGTATTGCACCTTTGGAAAAAGGATGAACTCTGCCCTTGAAAAGTGTTATTAAGCTCAACACTAGGGCATAACAACTGATTTTGTTTGAAAAAAGAACATGTTTTGCAATACAAATTTTTAGTGGTAAGAGCTCAAAAAATTCGGTTTATTGAGATGTGCGAAATTCTCGTGCTACATGTTTCCTCTGGATGTGCAATGGGAGATTCAAATCAAATAGACAACTGGATTGACCTAAGATGAAATTATTGATATTCACCACTGCATCACTTGACCAACAGCTTCGGAACACTGGGAAATGACACCACATATTTTGCACATGTTCTCAATCGTCAAAGAAATATCCAGAGAAATCTTGTTTGAGTACAGCTAAACGCGTAATCATGTGTTGTCTTCCTCAGTCAAAATGCAGATAGCATGAAAGTCCGAGTGAGGTGTGCTGGTTTTTGCCATGGGCGTCTTGACACCGTATCTCGAAAGAAATTTGATTCACAACTGAGACCGAAATTCCTTTGAAGACGTGCACCGAGCTTTCGTGTGATTGTTACTTACCCGTTCGACGTTGACATTCCATGGATGGTGGAATCACTATGAACACCGGGTTTAATAATGAGTCATGGAAAGATGAAATTTCCTCTGAATATTTTCCCACTACTTCATATAATTTTGCTTTCCCGATGCATATGTTGAACCATTCACTAAGAAGAACTCACCCAAGAAACTGCGAATGATCCGCTCATCATAACCAAAGATAATCATTTTCCGCGTGTAATACATAATATCTTTTTTAAGAGAATCCTTGGAAATCTTACTTGTAGGCTTCATTTCGGTTTATCCTGGTACAAAACCCCTTGCCTCCGACCAGGGATGATCAGCGAAAACAGCACGAACTACATATTCCAAACATTTGTTTCTCATGTATTGGGATATTTCACGGAGGATAAACTCAGAAAAAAAACAAAAATATATGGGACACCAAATTGAACAAAACGTGTGAAATATGAGGTTGTACCACCCTCTAAAAATGAACACACTCAAGCATATCGCCTTTATGTAGTCATGTTCTCATGAGTCTTATGGGGCTTCGCCTCGACTGCGTGTTATTCACCGCTGGTTCTAATAGGCAGATTAAATTACTAAAATGAGTCGAAGCGTACACCACTAGCAATTGAGTCAAATGGCCTCCTCCAAATCGTTGTATATATTTTCTTCCTCAGTGCTTATTGAGTAAATTACTGGGCTTATTGTGGTTCATGAAACTCACTTATATTTGGTTATGAGCTATATTTCCTCCCCAACTTTAACTATGCGTTTTTGTCGAAGTTCTGATGACTGTTTAGGATTTTGTTTTCGAATTATGTCCCGTTTCACCTAACTCACTAGGAATATTCTTTCATTCACCAAGCTCAGAGAAAACAGTGAAAGCATTGACAAAAAGACATCACTGAGAGATAAAATGAAAATCAGATGACCTGGCAGTAAGCAAAATAGAAACTCTTCCCTAACAGTAAAACCAATAAAAAAACAATACTTCAATAATTCACTTTGAACTTTATGAAAGGCCACAAACAGTTTTTGCATCAAACATTTTATTCTTTGCTGCTCCAAATGTGTGCCATATTCAGCTCACTGTAGAGGTACTTGCAGACTTCACATCCAGTAAATCCTACCGTGAAATACCATCTGGCACGTTTGGAAATTTTTTTACGTGCGCACCTTCCTCATGGAAACAACGAATAATTTCTGCCGAAAGTGAGGCTTTTAGTGGGTAGCGGACGAAAATCACATAAATATAACCTTGGCTTGGCCAACATGCATCAAAGAAATTTTTACTATATTGAACTATATATTGAACTGATTCCGCGTGTTCCGCTAGTTAACTTACCAGTTAATCAGGTCCATTTATTTACCTGACCATTATTCTGTGTAGGCAACAAAGTTCGTTTATTTCCTATCTTATTATTACTTATCTAATTGGTACAACCTGTTCGTCATTGAAGTAACCACCGACTCAACTGAATTTTATTTTAGTGGTTTCTGAATATTTGTTACGCTCTCCAACTTGGTTCCAGTCAGCAACGTTGGAAGTTTTGCATAAACACAAGTTGAGTATATATGAGGTAAAAAAACGAAAATTGTGCTCGAAGTACTTGGATTGGTTAATTTTTGAACCATTTGCTGAGTATCGTTAACCCTGATGAGCTACAAGGAATGGACTTTGTAAAAACGTTTTTTTCAAATTTTGATGGCAACGTGTAATGGCATTCAGTGCACGGAATGAGCTATTGTCTTAACTCTTTTCGTCATCTTTAGTTGTCTTTCTGAACATCCACTTTCACGAAATCTCAACTACATTGCTTTTCACATTCGACTGTCAGTGTGGAATATCGGTCAAATCAACACCGAACGATTCATTGGGAATGGCTTCAACAATAAACCCTCTCCCATGATCAATGTACCATTTATAAGAACAGTTTGAATGTAAAAGGGTAAACCAATGGGAGATTGGCGATTAAGGCTGTGCTGATGGCAAGCTTTCATTGCAGCAACGTTCCAAACCGATGGTGGTTGAGTAGTTTATGGGTTCGGATCCCGGCTACCACTGATTACTTTATTGATAGACCGTGGTCTACTTTCTTTCATCATCACCATATATGAACTTCTCGAACCGTATATGTTTCCCCAAAATGTCACGGTCTGGTTGCGGGTTCTCTCCGAGAGTGCAGTGGATCTTTTTGGCAGAAGCTTATAGCGCTACCACTGCACTCATGCTCAAGCGAGCAGTGCAAATTGGAATGCCACTTATTTTGTACCGACGGAATGTTGGCTTCAGTAGCACAAGCCTTTAAAGGTATATATATTTCGGTGGGAAAATGTATTCCCAAATAACACTGATCCACTCCATCGATATAACAGTAACCAAGATATTGAATGTTCCTTCCAGTCGATGGTATTACTAGAATGTATCTATGAAACAAGGAGCTTGATTCCTGTATAATGTGAAATCCATCTGTTTTTTTCGCATTCAAAAGCCCAGCATTGTGATCGGGGATCGAAAAGTCGATATTCAGTCGGTAGAGCATCATTCCGGTAAGCTGAGTTTCGCCTGATCCATTCCGGCTTGTGGCGCTGGACTTTAGGATATGAAAAATGCATGTGAATCTCCCATTGTATTATTCAACCGTGTTTTGATCAGACGCTTGACGTTTGAAGCCGATGCCCTCTACTTTAGACCTACGGGAAAAGAGCCGAGAAATTAAAAAAAATACATCTATTAAAAACCCAATAGGAACTACTGTAACTTCAGCAAGGTACCACGTTGATCTACGTTTGCATTGCTCGTGGATTATGATTATACCATTCGACGTACTTCCATTTATTTACCAGGTTGTAAATATGTATCGAAACATTATTTTCGAGTAAGTCACCTAATTGTGGCATAAATAGAATGTATCCTGTTGCACCACTAAAAAAATGGAATCTAAGCCTCCGCTCTGTGGATATCACGCATTTTAGCCCAGTGAACGTTCTGTACTTCCGTGGTCATTTAGTCTTCATATACTCACTGAGGATTATCTAGGCATGGGAGATGTTTAATTTTATCGCAGTTCACATGCTATGTAGTGAGAACGCGGGAAGTGCTCTCAGCACGATCAGGATGGATGCTATCAATACAGACAACTAGAGGGTTTCACACGACGCCTGTATCATAGACCGTCACCGACTGCAGATTGTGTCACATGTTCAATTCTCTATCTGCGACCGCATATTTGCGGGTTATTTTGGTAAATAATTTCACTTCCCTTATTTTTGTTCAGACCAAAATGTGATTCAGAAAATGTAACATTCGGAGCTTTCTCTGTTGGCAAGTTGTTTGTGAGTTCTTATCCACCTTCGTCCTCATCTGAACTACACATTTGCACAACCAGCAGCGGATACCACATAAGGTAGTTATTCATGAATTTCTCTGGAAAGAAATCAGCCGAAATCTGCGACGATTGAGGCTTCTGATTGAACTAAGAAATATATATCCTTACTCACCACAAAAATATCCGCAAAATCACGCAACCCGAGCAAATGATATTGATTTTATTTTTCAAGTGTATATAGTTAAGGCATCAACACATATTCCCGATTATATCGCTCGGCATATTTTACTCAGTTCTTCAGTAGTTGAATATATAATTCAGACCACCTGGTTTTCATTGTTAACCAAGTTCAAAACTCACGGTATCATGTATGGGTGTTTTATCTGTCCTCTCCGTGCATTTCCGCACATGTACCTATATTCGCACGGATAACTACTAATTCATTTGTCCATCTTGGTCGCTGAATTGATGGTGATACTACCTTGTGAGTGGCTTACCTGTGAAAACTATTTCCATTGAATATTAGGGTGATGAGTTTATCCCTTATGCCAGTTCCTATTACAAACTTGTTAATACTAGTATCATTTCCGATAGTTTATAAATCTTTCACGAAACACTTGTTTATTCACAAACCCAACTGTTTAGCGCACTGATATAGTTCAGTGGTAGATATGTCCCATGCACCAGTTCAGGATAACTCAGAAGTATTATTCTGTCAAAAAACTGCCAGCGCGTCATCTACAGAATTTGAGGAGTAATACAGCTCAGTTGATTTTTCAAATTCGGAATAAGGCTGTCAGTCGAAACTCCAAACTAACACAAGACTCCTGAAAATAGCGAGAACATGTAGCAATTATAGTTGCGGACAAACTAGAATTGGATAACCATTTCTTAGTTACACCGGTATCGTCCAAACGTACCCTTACTGGCATCTGATAAACACTACAGGTTCACGTACATGAATAAAATGATGTGGAATTAAACACATTCTAAATTGCAAAACCTAAGAAATTTCATAGACAGTAACCTTTGTGGACTGATTTCAAGCAGTGAACGAACGTGTCCCGAATTGAGAAAAATCCCACTTTGCAAATACTAGCCGGTCATAACTGAAACGCAAAATGAATCTTTGAAGGGAATGAAGCAAAATTTATTCACGTTGATGTAACTGTATTAGCAATATAAACACGCTATATTTTCCTGTTATGGAAGACTTCATTTTTCCCGTTTCAGTTATGCAGAAGCACGAAAACAGCCTCAACTGGGAGGGTGTTCTCAAATGAACAGTGTATATAATTACCATATCTATGGCATGATCAAGGAAAACCTGCTTACACGTAGAATTCTTTTTTTCTACATTCGCTACTGAAAGCTCCGGTGGCTGGAAGTTATTGACGAATCCTTTCACAAAAGTGCGATTAAATACTCCTACTGACTCTCCCCAGCGACATCATTGGTGGTAGTTCCATGAATATATGCTGCTTTATTACGAATGAGTTGGATAACCACAGTGTGATTTTGAACCCCCTTCGTTCTTGGTAACCAAAACTAAGTGTGATTTCAAACATGTGCGGCAAGGTTATGTTAACGTGTTTACTATGAATACAAACAAAGGTGAATCTGTTACCTAGTTTGTGTGTGTGTGAAGCAAATAATCTCAGACCATTTCCCGGTTGATTTCACATTCTCTGCGATAATGGTTTGTTATCAATAACATTTCGTTAGAACCTCCGATGATCTTTTCTCGATAATACATACTGCTACTCGCACGGACGACATTTGGGAAGTTCTTTGTTTACTTTCACCAAATACTTCAGTACATCTTGATCAATTTGTGTGCACTGACGAGATCAGTATCAGTTTGTTATCAAAATATATAAACATTACCCGGATGAGTATTAATTATCGTAATGATGCAATCGTTCATCCTTATTGTCTTTTGAATGAAGCTCTTTGTAAAACTCTCCATAGCATTTGGGCAGAGTCTGTAAACGTGCTCCCATGGCCGAGAATCTGGATGAGCTGAGGTCATTCAACCGTTCATCCGTATAATCGATTCGAAATCTAACTTGAGTAAGGCTAATCATGTTGTTGGAATATTTTCATAATCATATACTTGCTAGACAGTATTTGTTTATGTAATATATAAAAGCCCAATATAGCTGCAGAACTTCCTCAGCTTCTTGACAGGTGAAACTCTTGTATGAATAACACATAAATTGTATGATCCCAATCATTTGGCAACCTTATGGACCAGTGAATTACAATAACAAATTTTACGAACTGTGTCATAAATAGCCAGTGGAAAATATAGTCGTGTACTCGTTTCATCTCAGGCTATGCAAGCAATAATGAAACGGGGAAATGTGTTGCATTTTACGGCGTCAACGGCCAGTCAATAATCATATTCAATTTGTTTATGTACAGAAAGAATTACAAAATCTCATCCAATACTCGTTTCCAACCTGATATCTATCATTTTTTCTTCCAAATGTCTACATTTTCTAATACACGTCATTGTTTTGAGGGAACTGGAATTTCACTCAACTGCTACCAAGGGAACAAGGATGTGTCCGTCAATAGCATACACCGATGTGTGAACTTCATTTTTCATCAGGTGCTGTTCACGAAGCCAGAAAAACGTTTTCTCTCTAGTTATCCCAGGATTGATGGGACCAACGCCAGAAACCATTTATTTATCGTTTGTGAGTGAATTATACCGTCCTCATACCTGGCCCCACGAGTATATTGGCATCTGAAATAATTATTAGATTGCTTCATCGATTAACCGTTCCGATCGTTGTTTCTCACATGGCAAGCGAGGCGGATTTGTCATCATTTGCAACAATGCAGGCTGGTGCACTCTATCTGCAATGTGACTACATCTCTGCACCAGTGCAAACTTCAGGTTTATCATTCTAGCCAACACCCGTATCTTTTTTCCATGTCCCTTCACTGAGTTTGAGCACTTCTCTCACACGTTCGCGAGAACTCCCGAGGAATAATAATGATGTCTCGAGCTGCATAGTGGATTCATTGAGCACTCTGAAGTCTCCCACTGGCAATTATGCAAAATGAGATTTATATTTTGAAAATTAAAAGTATTTTGTCCTAAGCTCCTCCCACCGGTCGGGACTTCTGGTAAAGTAATTCCTGAAAGTACTCCCAAGATCTATAACAAAGCCTACTGCAAATAGCTTTTCAGAATATTGATGGCAAACTCGGGAGATTCTCTCCCGGAACCCGAGGGATGTTTGCACAATATAATTTGGGTATATTCTCAAACTCGTGTCTGTTGACATAATGTGATCTTTGAATGACTATTGAAATTAACAGTCCTTAAATATTTTGTCAAATGCTTTACAAAGTATTCCACTCGGCCAAGTTCTAAATTATTTTTGCTTGTGCAAATGCTACTAATTGTTCTGCTACCCATTATCTTGCAATAGTGCAGGATATGGTAAATGTCATGGTTCCGTGAATTTGTTCTTGTGTTCCTCACTCGTAACATAGTGTGTCGTTATGTGACAGCTGAAAAGTCATCCCTCTGGTGTATATTGCATTCATTTAACCTTATTCGGCGAGACACGGCTAGTTCATATAAACTAACTGTCGAACAAAATTACTTATTGCGGACTCCAGCAGCAAGCCATGCATTTTATTTGTATGCATTCTGTTCAACTTAGAAGTACACTATTCTCACCAGCGTGTCTTCGTTTCACCTGATTTGATGCCTGTCAGAGACTTCAATTTCCGTCGTCATTTTCATTATTTCACGTTTTTGAAGACCCATCAAAAGCATCAATAAAGCTATCTGAAGTGTTCCACCCGATGCATTTCTCAAATCTGCCATTGTTTTCCAGTTCATTTTGGACTCTAGATCACTTCGCTGTCATTTATAGAAGTCATATTAAGAAATGAACTTAATTGACCGGAATCAGCTCTGGATACCGTGTTACGGTAAGGAGTTCCCCTTTTCAAACCTTACTCCTCAGTATGGAAGTGTTCTTTACCAGTCAGATGGTGACCCTGATCCTTCTGATTAACGAGTACTATGAGCGATCCTACGTTGATCTCTGCCATGTTTCATCCAAGGACTTCCTCCCAACCACAATCACTTTCAGTTCCATCAACAGCAGCATCTCTCAATAACGCAATCCTGAATGAGGGACACACTGTAAACCGGGACATCTATTGATTCCTTCCAGGTTCGGTAATCCCCTATAAATGGAACACCCTGCACTCATGAATATTTGGGTCTTCCTCGTAAGTGTTTCTTACTCATAGTTATACTAAATCAAATTCATCGCTGGGGATATATACAAAAAGCGTCGCCAGTCAACCGGTTCAATTAAACTACTACGTCATTCCAAAAAATGCAGGTTTGAAAGTCTGTTTAGCAAGTGCTTCCCTGAATACCAGTCCACAATGAAACTAACATGAACACACGTTAGGTTTTGAATAAAGTGTAAGGCATGTTAGTAATCGGACAGACCTCAGTCGTACAAGTTGCAGTTCAACCGGGCAGAAAAACCAATATAAATGAAATCACTAACTGGAAACACAAATTTTTCGTCAATACTCAAAAAGAAGCAAGAAAACGTAGGTGGTGCAGTGGCAACAAACACCATTTCTTGGCGACCTAATCATTCCGACGTTGTCCTCATTTTGTTGTATTTTTGTTTTATGCCATCATTCTCGCAGTACTGTGATCAGTAACCTGTAAATAGCTCCACTGTGGAGTTAGAGGGGTATCAGCCTATTACCTGACAAATGGTTATCCGTAGTGATTACGTCATGTTTAACTGCGTAAGTAATTTCGTATTAGACTGGAAAAGTGTGCCTACGTGCTTGTCACGTTTATTGGTTAAAATAAAGAAATGATGATTTGGACAAAATATAATAAAACCTTCCTAGTCTTCCTCCTTGAAATGGAAAACCTTTCGTTTCAACGGGTGATCATCTCCTTTTTGCCTTCAGACTTAATATAGATTCCTGTTTGGCACACTTTTTACTAGTCCGGTAAGCTACAGCAATCTGATACGCATCAAAATTGCCCTTGTTGAAATATCCCTTTCCAATACTTCCTAAGGGTTTCTTGGATGCTCGTATTTTCTTCGAGATTCAAATACAAAGACACTGAGTGGGATGTTCTGTGGGTTTCTTTGTGTGAACTATTTGCAAACAACGGTAGGATTTCTCCTTCATGGCAGAAATCCTAAAAAAAGCAAAATGGAAATGCCGTGATCCGCACGAGCGGAATTCTGCGAACCGTTACGGTTTTTGACCAGCCAGGAACTGCATGTGTCATATAAGTAGTCTGCCTCCAGTTCTCCTGTTACCAAAACAGCAAGCTTGCTCGCGTAGTCCCCGTGTTCTATGATGGAAATAATCGAGATACAAAAAACAACAAAATAGATGATCACAATGTAAACTTCACTAATATTCATTCGTCTTTGGGTAGTTATTAATCCAATAACCGCCCTGTGTAATCAGCAATCGACCCAGATTTCTTACAAGACTTCATGTTGTTTGAAAACTCAAAAGTGCTTTATTTTGCTGGTCCAGGTGACTTATTTTCCACACTTGTCAACTGTGGAATAATGAATTCCGTTAATAGTAAACCGTTGGCGTCGGTCAAATCCTTGTCGCCTGGTTACCCATAACAGTTGTTCCTATTCTTTTATATTGTTCTTTTACCAGTCTGTCATTACGGCATTGGCATATCATATTCATTTTTGCTGAACTTGAGTTATTCGAGTACACAATAGTTTTCACATTGTGTTCCTCTCGTTCTCGTTCCCAATGACCCTGAGCATTTCGCACAAAAACAAAACACCGTAGATGTAGTTACTTCAATTTGCCATTCCCTTTGGGAGCTTGAATGAGCCCGTGAAATCAGTTCGTCATACACTACTCGACTATTCAGCTGTCCTCGATTCAGTTCTTCGTGATCTACTTTCTCAGTATTGGCAGCCATTTGGCTGTGACGTATATTATCAATGTGGAAAGCTCACTTCTTCGAAAGAAGTCAAAACATATTATTGAAGAACACCAGGGTACCTTCTTCTTCATCATATATTTTATCCAAGTACAGTACCAAAATTCTCAAGGCATTACACAAAAGTGACGTTCCCAGTATGCTAGTGAAGTATTACTCCGTCAGTTCATCATCAGTCAGTCAGAGGTCATCTTTTTTTCCGAGAACTTTTGCGACCTTCCAAAATGCTCGCCCCATTCTGGACTGAATAAACATTCATTCATCAAACATGTGCTCTTTCCTGATTTGCCTTGGTCGAAAGCTTAGACCTTACAATCAGCACCAACTCACACAGGCTAGCTCATATAACAGTTGTCATGAAAATAACTACTGAGACTGCATTTTCAGATGCCTGGGAAAAAGAAGTTTGATGCCACTTGAACCGTGACCGTCAGTTTTCTCTCCCACTTATACGGCGATACTTTCTCGTCTGCCAAGGATAACTCAATCACTTCAAAACGTGGCTTGGTTATTACCTGTCTTGTCTGGTTGACGCCTTTGAACAACCACATCTCCATATTATGACGTTTATGCGATACATCGCCATGCACATCTTCGTGCACGCATAGCGTTCACTTTACCTTAGATCATCTATATATCGGTCTTATCCCGCTGCTTCCTACGCGTTTACGCATACCCCTTCTCGAATAAATATGTTCCGCGAACTCATAGTCTACCATGATCGCACACACCCTGGTAGACAACATGAAATTTGCCGAGAAATTCAGCATGGACCTCAGTGGCTGAATCCGTGCTTTTCAGCAACGTTCATTTGCACTTTTCCGTTAGGCAGCAGTCAGTTCCCATCCTCTTTGAATACGATTTGAGTTTCGTAGCTGACAGACCTTCCTAACACAATACAAAAATACCCACAGCTATCTCAATTAGGTAGGACGTGTAAGCTCAAAGGGGATCAATGTTCAGTGTATCAGCTACCGTAAGACATAATAGTTTTTTTGATCATGTAGTTCATCCAAGCATGTGAGTACTTTTCTTTCACACATCCATGTGATTTGAGTGAAAATACCAGGCGTGTGCAGTCACTCGTCCAATTTTCGTGGCCAAATAAACAGACTGAAATTTGTTTCCTGCCGCTACGGGTAATTTCCTAGATGGCGCACGATAAATCCTAGTTTAAATTTTCTAGCAGAACAAATAACTGAAAATATTCCCATTTGATTTAGGCTCCAACGGTGAACCGTTGAAAAATCATGTTGAAGAACGTTCGCTTTGCGGAGAAGAAAATGAAAACAAGTGATGAAATCCTGACTAGTGTCAGTCAATTGTGAAATTATACATTGGTTTCACATGTAGTAAACTCTAATAAGTGATGAAAATATAAATACTTCCAATAAAGAAGCGAATATTCCGGTTTCACATTCACCGATACCGCCGTACACAGTAAAAATGCGTTGTGGTATAAAGACAAGTAAACAACAATATAGGCGAGGATTCGAAGGGCATATCCTTTTGGGTTTCAAACATACGTTTTCCACCATGTGGTTGATCTCGAGGCCCACAGCCATGCAAAAGTGCGGAACATATAGAGGCTTTCTCGCTGTCCTTTCCAGCCAAAGCCGGGCTCAGGAAGTGAAGCACGAGGAGACGTCAATGTGGATGGGGCATACATATCACACGTCCTAGACAACAGAGCCGGTGGAGTGTATGATAGCACGTGAAAGCTACGCGGCACACCCGGTTCGTTCGATACACATTCGAATGGTGAAATTGTATATTCCTTATTTGTGCCAAACTCGTGAGATACTGTTTGGGCTACGGTGATCAAATACAGACAACGGAACAACATCAACTACCCAAGCATCCCCTGTTCCGCAACATTTTAGGAGCACACCGCTTACAGCGAAAATAATTCCCTCAGTGATTACACGAGATGCGTTTCGAAACGACAATACTATTACAGATCAATTTCAACAAAAACCAGAATAATTCAAAGCCAGTGGGGTTCCAGTTACACCGAGTTTCGGTGGAATTTTGCGCAACTGACAGAAAAAACGAGAGGAAAATTTTAATTGCAAAACAACTTGCAAAGAATAAATGACGTCTATTTTTTCGGAGAATGCAAGTGCTGCTGCTGCGCCACTGCACTTCCGTGATGGTTTTGAAAAAAAGGCATAACCATGTCTTTTTTCTGCTAGTAAAATTACATTTTTATTCACCCAGTTCCTGCTAACTGGTGTTCGGACCAACGGCATTAGTCAAAATTCTGAATACCTCTACGTATTTTGTTGACTGTTCCTAAATTCATTGTCTTCGGTGTAGAGAAAAGTATCGGATAGGATTTCATTATCAGTTTCTTGAATGCACATATCCAATACCTTAACGATAAAGGCCAATACCAGGATTAAGATGCCCATCATTCTCCAGGTTCACATAATATCTTCAGCTATATTCTTGATTCTTGGTTCAAAAAATGCTCTCTGAAATTTGAAAAGGCAGCCACTTCGCCAGCCTCATAGTTCCTATCTGGCAAGAATATTGAATGCCAGCTTTTTAAGTTCCACCGAAGTAAAGTTTCATAATTTCTTGCTGCTTTAGTTACTAAGTCATGAAAGTATACAAAAGTATTCATTCCGCTGGAACCTGCCTGATGGGTGGGAAATATAAAATACGTGGCCTAAAATTCGTGCAATGACGTGGTAAACATAAAATATCGAAGAATGTCTCACCCCGATTTACACTTACGAAGGACAGGATGCTGGATCCCGAGTGTTTGATTGTGGCCCATTTATCACTGGCATAGAAAACAACAAAGGTGGTTTTGGGATTACAACCAGAAACGGCAAGGTCTGATGTATATCACGATGACTGTTCAAACACTGCACGCAAAGATTTCACATGGAATTGAAATCAGTTCACCTAGCAATTTAGTGACGATATTCTCCCCAAACGAAAACTTGATATAAGGAGCCATGGAAGGTTCAGATAAATCATGTGTAATAAAACGTTCTCCCGACAATGTATCCTACAGATTGCCGATGTTTCTTACACAACAACAGCACTGATTTGCACAGACAAATTATACCTAGATTTGGTGGTGCACTGAAACTAGACTCCCTTTGAACAATCTCACATTTTTCACTGTTCGTATCAAACGTGTCCTCGAATTCAATGAACAGATAATACCTGATAGTCACCAATTTCTCAGGATAACGCCCCGTGGCACCTTGTAGGAGTGGTTTTTGGATGTCACTAAACCTATGCAACACTCATATGTACAACCAGCCGATGCAATTTCAACATGAATATATACACATTTAAAATTGAAGTTTTGTCATTAAATTCAGGAAAAGGAGCAAAATCATTCTTGGTTTGTATGTTTTATTACGAAAATCCGCATTCAGAAGTCCAATTTGTAAACGATCACCAAACATTCATTTTCTGCTCTGGTGTCCCTCCAAACAAAGCATGGCGGGGTACACATTCTGGCCCATTGCCTATCTTTGAGGTTAACAGATTCTCCGTTGAGTTACTCATAGTCCTATTGTTCATTATACATTTGAGAATCAAAATCAGTCACCCAATGCAATGAGGTTATCGTGGAAATCAGTGACTGAACGAATAGCTCGGGTATCGTGCTAAAGCACTCGACCCTTTACCTCGTTAGCTACAAGGAACCCATTGTTGTGTCCGAATGCCTTTCAGCAGTGATTCAGCAGCTGTCACACGTGATATGGCCAGGTACAGCAGGCACGCACGAGGATGAGCCTCAACCAATCAAGATCGCCATGAACAAGTCTAACGGAAGCTTTCCATGATAGGTCATCCTTGAGTCTAATAATTATCTCCTACCATTTGACATATTGATTCAAACCAGTTCTGCGATAAAACTAACGTGTCATTCCGCAGCCTTGGTATTCTCACTACTTCCGTTGGCGTAGTTTTGGGTGAGCGCAATTTCAATCCGTCGTGTCAATTCAGTTCATCATGATTGTTACACTTTCACATGCAAACAGACAACGGGATAAACGTAGTTATACGACGTTAGTCTAAAATGATTGGGAAATGCGGTCGCAATGAACAAGTTCCCACTAGATAACTAGCAACGCCTTCACTTCTTCTAGGTGATATGCACTTACAGAACTTGTCTGTAGATATTGGTCTTGATATCACACACCCATGCTCAAAGTGTTTTTTTTTACGGAGCCGTTTAAAATGCGAATCAAATATTTTTATGGGAATCTGTTATTACATAATTAAGCCGTTAAAAAACCTCGCTGCTTGATATCAGATTTCTAGGAAGGTTTAGAAAAAATCATAATGAGATTCTTATGAAAGCATTGGCAATAAATGTGATGATTTGATACAAACAACTCCCACTGCGTTTGCAGGAAATGCATCAAGGTACTTTGTCAACATTCGAAAAACTCACCACCACAAACGAATCTAGGCTTTCAACTAGCAATTATGTGACAGAATCATAGTTTTGTCATTGCGAAACTTTACAGAAAAGAAAAGGATGATTGAACGTTTATAAAGCATATACTGAAGTTTTAGCCGACAGCAAAATAGTCCATCTGGTGCGAAGGATTGGTGAAATGTTCAGCTTCAGCTCATTCAATTACTTTGCCCAGTTTTCGAGGTGATACTAGCATTGATTGCACGAATAGAATTTCCCATACCCAGTATCAACCGAGGAAATAAATTGCACTAATGACGATATATTTTTCAATTATGAAACATAAATAACATTTAGTGAATCACCAAGACTCGCTCAAAAGCAACGGAAGGGAATTCAAACTGAAGAGAAATTACAATCAAATTTGAATTTACTTGAGATATCAACAAGTGAACAGTTTTATCGGCCGATTAACGGTAGCTTGCTATCAACCTGGATATCAAGGAATTTACCTTACCTTTTTCTTCTCTATGATGGCGTGCACGTATTTGCGGATAACAACTACACTTTGAGCGATTTGCCGCTCTTTGGTCTATTCTCTTTCTTCTCACAAGACACTCGTGCTGCCTTTTTTCAAACTCCTCTTTTTCTAACACAGTTTGTTCACGTGAAACCAGAAATGTTACATAGCATTAGAGAATCATTTCCGAACCAATGTTTTGCGGAAAATTCGGATAAATTCATTCATAGAACCTTGTTCATATTAAAACTAAATATGGCTTATACTTCCGCAAATCGATCCTGTCCTGGTTGGATAACTATTCATGCTTCTGCCTACTGCAGTCGATTTTGTGTTCATAACTTCCCGATATATTTAAATTCGACCATGTGCATTATTCGAACCAGTGTGCGTGTTTCTTGATCAGAATGATTCCGTTGGTATCCGTGATAAAACAACAGGTTCTTTGTGGACAATACGGTTTTCACGAAGGTTTTCAAAGTATTCTTCATCAGCCTGGTAGTCTCATTCGAGTGGGAGCACAACGGCGGTACTTTGGCCATTTACAAAGGGAGACTGGAGGACCACCGGGAATCAGGTCAATGCATTGTTTTTATGAGTAAACAGGTTGCCAGTCGATGGTTGCTGCGAGCAGATTCCGTTTTACGTATTTAACTTAGTTATTATCTAGTCCACATAACCTCAATCAGGACAAACTTAACTGATAACATTCAAAATCAAATGTACAATGCGAGAATAAACAGAATGTTATTGATTTGCTTATACAATGACTAAACCTATTAGTACACGGAAACAACCGGTGACCACGAGACAACATAGTACCATTCTTTCAAGTTGTTTCATCACATGGTACAACGATATATTTTCCAACGAAAAACTTCTTGACCTGGCTCACGAAATATCTACTGACAATGATTGAATATGGGTGACAATAGAATATTTGGGAGAAATGTACAGTGGATGTTTTCCATCGTTAGCAGTTTTTACTAAAATGAATCCGAAAACTCCTCATTCAGTTATAACAAATACAAAATGGAAGATAAACCACCAACATCCTGTCCATGTGAATCATTTCTTACTATCATATTCTATCATATTCATGGTAATTCCAAAGAATCATATGGATCACTAGGATAGCCAAGCTGTCATTACAATATGCGTTCACGATCACAAACCAAGGGGTTTAATAGCAAGCAGCTATTCTCCAATCAATTATGGAGTGTGACCCAATAACGACACCTTCCTGAGCATCTCAGTATATTCTCATTGGAACTGCTAGACAAGGCATGATAGGCATTACCGTATCAACTCTGTCAGAATAAAAGACCTGATAAGTCATCTGCGGCCGGTTTACGGGTTACTCCGCACAAACTTACTCTTTCTTCTGAGAATGCCACTATCCTTGTGGTTATGTTTTTGCTGTCTGTGAGCTTGTTCTCTGCCCACCACGCACTTCGTGTTGAATCAAAATAAACGTTTTACTTGTTCCTCTATAATACTGCGCCGTCATTTTCCTTACCACAAAATTCGCCCAGTTTCCTTTCCTGGTTGCAGAGATCACTATGGTCTGCAGTGGGTTGTTGACCAATTATTCAGATTTTTTTTTCAAACCCTATTTAGTTCACTTTCTGTGAGTACCATTATCTCCATCGTCGCGTTCAAATTTTGTTGCATTGAACAGCACTATATTTTGTTCATAATCTATAAGGCTATCGCTGTTCCTTATTTTCATTCGTCACACTTCAATCACAAACTACCATTTTTCACTTTTGTAGTTCATTCCCGTGGTTCCTTTTTCGTACTTACTTTGTTCTCAGCAGGCAGCTGGTCACATCATCTGTGCTCCGCAGGCGAATTTCCCTCTCCATACACAGGGTACTTCTGGAGAAGGAACACAAATAATTCGTGCGCGCACGTTTTTGCTATCTCGAACAGTTTTTCTCACCAAAACCACTCAAAATTGAACACGAATTCCATAGGATTCCATCCCAACACATTTACAGGGGACTCCACTTGAGATTGGTAGTTTCAGCTTTCCTGTCGAGGATAGCGTCCAACATTACTCTCTTGTATGTAGGCAGCATAAAAACGGTTAGCAGAATCTATGTATCTCATAGAAACTTGCATGAAACTTATGGGTTTGATGTTACTTTGTTTAGCTTACTGAGTTCTAGAAGCACTTGAGAATTGGCGTCAAGGATTGTTGAGGAATTTTGCCTACGATGTGTGTATTGATGTGCTCGCTCAATTGTTTGGCAGCCAATGACAACATTGTTGACTACTGCAAATGCACTTTTGGCTTTTGGTCTCTTAGCCAACACAAACTGAAAAACATCACAAAGATATTAACTGTTTAGCGGAAAAATAGACACTAGTATAGATAGTGTGTTTCGTTTCCGATAAACTAATTGGCCCCAAAAATGTTGCCACATGTCTTCTTTCCACCGCATTATATAAAAGTGATTAAACCTAAAACCTACGGACTTTCGGTGATTGCTGGCATCACGTCTTTATGTTTTGAAACTTTTGTGCTATTCAATTGTTTTTGGAATACTGGGTCCACTCGATCCAGTTCATAAGCGCAGATAGAAGAAATGAATTGTCGTTCGATTCCGATAATCTTTACTTTCCAGGTTTCTGTCTGTTTGCCTCAAGATCACTATGTCAGAAAATGGCACTTTTGCTTAGACTTTGTTTTCTTTGTAATTTTTTGTTCCGAACACCAGCATGTTCATCGAGTGGGAACTTTTGAGTATCTGAAAAGTGTCGTCCCCGTATCCAATCCACAAAGGAGTTCCGATTATTCCGGATGCATTGTTCCTAAACAGCTCCCAAAATTTACTTATATATAATATAGTGGGAGATTACAAAGAAGTGGAATCATTCTGAGCAAACTCTAGTCTAGATATATATGCCATATCCTCTGGGCATGGAATGCCAGTCACTTTCACTTTTAGGACCGCATTACTTTGAAGCGCAGTTTGCCTACGTTAACTGAGATGCTTTCCTGATTCTTTATCATATCGTCTAAAAGAGAAATAATAACTTAAGAGAAAGTTATTTTTTATAGGTAATGTCCATTATCCATTCGTTCGGTGCGCATTCAGCGTGACTGAGAGATTCCAGACGTGAAATCAGTGACGGATCTGGAAACAAAGAAGTTACCGTAAACGCACCGTCGATAAACTAGGTATAAATTCTTTACTACTTACCTGCATGCTTTCACCAAAGAGTAACGGAGAGGCTGTGGCCACCGATCAAACCTATCATCTAGCTGATCATGTCATTCAGTTGACAATTGCAATTCACGGTAATGTGTACCAAGAGTCCCGAAACAGACCAAAGAAGGCTTGCGTAGTAACATAAATAATTAAACGGGATCTGGAGGATGTCAGTGGCTACCTACTAAGCTACGAAATGGATATATCAGACCAACTCAACGGGTATGGGAAGCAAAGGAACTAGCCCGAAAGCGGTGGACACCTAACAAAATTGATGAGAAATAGTCGGTCTGTCAGAGGATCGATGTTGCTATATCGCGGTCAGGGAAATCCGCTGTATAGACGATTGCACAAATTCTATCGACTGAAAGTGTTTGGCTGCTCAAATATCTTTTCCGTTATCGCGGTCTTTCACTCGTGATTGACAGGTTTCATAAATGCACTCAATTCACTTAAAACGAGTGTTGAGCCACAGTTTATGAAGATCAGCTCTGAGAAATTTCAGTATGCTGTTGATACAAGTGCCATGGAAGTAACCGATTTCACACAATTTATTTTTTCACTTGAAGGCGTTTAAGGTGTGTAAGTGGAGTATGTGAATGCGTTCTCACTTGGGGATTTCGGTACAGTATCGAAATATATGATGCGGAAATCAGGTTCAAATACCGATTTCCTCTGCGAAGGACGGGGTTGGAGGCCAAGGGGCTATCACAGAAAAAGTGCGGAATGTGACTTCTTTGGTATTCTGCTCTTTTATGATTGTGATTACCAGGAGTCAAATGACACATGCCAACATTAGGAAGAACAGTATCCTGCATACTTAAAATTAAGTCTTCAGATATCACCGCTCTACTGAACAAGTTATTTTGGCCATATAGAGCGGGGATTTTTTGTTCCGTTAAACAGTCGGTGTTACTGAGTTTGCTGAAAACACTCGGGTTACTGAATGTTCAATCCAAATAGGTCAGATGGAACAAACACTGCCTTTGCAACTGGTTTCTTTGGTTTTCATTCGTTTGTCCAGATGAACAAATACTAACACTGTACAAACAAATACGGCAAATGAACGACAGCAGCCAGGTAAACCGTTCGGCATTTGTCACTCCAGGAACTGTTACGTTTTATTTAGGTAGCCCGGTCAGTCTTGTTTTGGCTACATAACTAGTGTCAGGGTGTCGAGGAAAAACCCCTATCCCACCTCCGTATCTTTATTCACCATGAGTCAACGAAGAACTTGAGGTGCGCAATACTAATCATTGACGGGGATTTCATGGTTATCTATTGCTCTCAATAGAAAAAATCCATTTTGATCAGAATAAAGCATCGTTGAGCCGAGCGAATGCCCAATGATATAAATGATACCATTCCAAGGAAAGGGCTTTCGTCGTCATGATTTGACGTGCCCTCTTCTATCTCCGAAAATTTATTTTTTGGTGCCTTCACTCAAAATGATTCAACATGCGGTGTTCCTGTTCAAAAGAATAAACATGATCCATCACATCAAGTGCAACCTTGTTAGCGTTTGCAATTAAACTTCGGTCACCTTTCCCTAGAGGGCCGGAAAAATCCAGTTTTAGGAAACTGTTCATTGCTATGGTGCTATCAGTATGAAAAATTGTTGAAACTTATCCGAATGAAATAGATGCAAGTGCAAGCGATGATGTTTAAATAAATTATTTTTCCTTATTGAGTATGACATTCCCCGCTCAGAAACACTCTTCCACCGCATAAAGCGTAAAATTCTCAGAGTCGAGAGAATTTCTTTTCAGTATAAACTGCAGGAATGTTCATATAAATTTATGTTGATAAATGATTGGCTTCTGCGAAACTCTCTAATTGTAAGCCTACATTTATCATCCGAGGGCGGTTCTGTTCAGTTATTTCCCGTTAATTTCGTAACCTTTTCATCCTTGGTTTAGTCTTTCGCATTATTCAACCTAAAATCCTAGGTCACACAAAACCAACTGTGCTTGTCGCATCAATGAGCAAAAGGAAGTGAAAAATTATAGGATTTCATCCTTTGATGCGCCGATGTACTTTGATGAGTCAAATCAACGGAACTAGATGATGAACAAATTTGAGCTCCATCACAATCAACAAAATCTGTAGGACGATGTTTATCGGATGATGGACGTAGTAATATCGTTCTGCTAGGAGGCATTGAAGTTTGGCGGTGTTGAACACACAACGGGGTGTTCCACTGCAGGAATGATTGGGTGGGAGAGTACCGGGGAGATAAACAAGCCAGCTGTAACCATTGACAGCCATCTCTATCCAAAAATGAGATATTTCATTTTCGTCAAAATCGGGCTTAGTAAACACCTAATACGTGTGTATTTTGATGGGGGTAATGTGATTCATGATTTTTTGAGGTATTGAATTTACATCTGTTGTTTGACTACTAGGAGTTGTGCTAGTAGGTTACTCCGAACTTCAACGAATTGGCCGTTCATATCCGATGAGAGTGGACAAAAATGTGACACATCTCCCAGAGCTGATGAGGTTTCCTTCGTTTGTAAGAAGCGAAATAATCAAACTCAACGTAAAATACTGAGCTTTTTCTACTGAACAGATTCCATACTACCGACTACCAGTCTTTGATTTCCAGGTTGAATCGACCTGAACAACGAAGGCAAAAATAAACGTGTGAAATTACTGGGAAATAACTGAGTATGACCAAGGTAATTTCCCAGTGTTCATGAATGTGAGCTCACAATTCAGGCACCTTCGAATAAGTCGGTTTTTCATTCGACATGTTCTTTGTATATATTCCCGTAATCTGCCATCAGAACGAACTCTTTCTCACCTGAAAATTTGAGGCTCAATGTGTTCCAAGTAAGTTTCTTAGCAATGAGTATGACACTCACTGCAGAAGAGAACCACTTTCCGTATCAAAGCGACTGTTTGCCTCTGGGCCTTCTCTATACGCTTCGTCAGTCGATTAGAGTGATATCGCGATGAGAAAGAAAAATTCACCTAGAACGGAAATCTCCCGCCACCTTCGTAAATGGGACCAAAGTAGAGTTTGCACATTCTGACACGAATTCATTTTATGTGATGTGTCAGGCTTATTGTTTTGTCACGTACAGGAGCAGCATATGTGGAATCACTCTCAGAGGAAGAACCAAAAGTAAGTATTTTTCGGCCAGGAGACAACACGTTGAATCCTAACAATGACGACAGACCCTTGACGCTCACAGAATGAGGCCGTCAATACCTGCCCTCAACACAGTGTGAACAAGTCTTCAGGAACTGCTCATTTTCGCCATGGAAGTGTTTGACTCAGCAGTGCTTTAGTCACATCAAGATGATATTCGTTTTCTTTTGAAAACGGAATAACCATAACACCTGCGACAGTAATTAGTATGGCTTGCCACGAATTTTCATTTGACTTGAGAAGAATAAGCTTACGCAAAAGCAACATGATTTTTTGTTTGGCTCACCAGTTCCAGTGAAGGTACTGAAATCTCACCTACCGTAGCACTAAAAAGAGGCGCAACATCCAGTTTGATGATAAATTCACGACAATTCAAATAACTGTTTTCACTACTCGCTGTCAAATTTTGTTCATGCAGAGCAGCGAATATAAAATGATTCGACCGTGTACATAGGCAAGCGTTGCGGTGTTTACTCCGCCTGATCTAATTTAGATTAGAACATTAGCTACTCCTATGTTTTCAATGAACTCAGATAAATCGATTGGCTGACGACACAAATTGATCTTCGCTTAGTTTGACTTCAATAAAGCGTTCTGCTTTGCGGTGGCATCTAGTGTCCTGACTTCAATTATGCAGAATTATGTTTTTTATCAAAATGTATTGTATCATCAAGTTGGTTGCTATCAACCTGTCGCAACCCCAAAACTCAGCTTCCTTGAGAAATCACATTTTGCTATGTCACCTTGATGAAAACGTAGCCCATTGAAGGAAGTCGAAAAATGAACCTCAATACTGTATCATCTACTTCATTATAGTAACGAATTCCGAAGATTCAGGAGCATTCATGAACTTTATCATAACGCCTTTACCGCCTGATAATGGGGAAATAATTTGTCAGAAATTGGTTGCCGCTTTTGCGTATATGTTCACACAACTTGCTGAAATTTCTTGTAACAGATCTTCACAAGCAGTGTACAATCCCTCTGTTTTATTACAGTGCATCGATGAAACTCCTAACCAAGAGTGATATTAACGCCGCAATACATGACTTTCTTGGTCACAATCCAGCAAAGGCCGATCGTCTGACTATCTGAGTATTTCTCCCATTTTTTGCTTGGTGTCTGCCATCGATAGGCTGGCTTTTTCGTTTGCTATTCCGATTGAATTTCAGTATAGCTAAATTGGTAGGTTCGTACCCACCTTAGAACCCACTGAATAAATTTTGCTACTCCGCAAGCTTCTTCCGGTCCATGTTGTGATGATTCAGATATATTACCCAACCCTTCCGTGGTTTACAGTTGTCGACTGACTGACCCGAGCGGCTTAATAATAGGCCTGATCTTTGGTCGTAGCAATGAGGAAAGTATACACGGAGTTTTTTTGGTATTAGGCTAGTTGAATAACATTTTGTTAAGATAACTTTATTATTTCCGGACCCTAAGGAATCCTCATCACTGATTTCACTTTTGGAATTTCCCAGCTGCGTTAGATGAGCTTCAAACAAAGTTGAATTTACATTATCGTGATAAACAGAACTTTTCAAGTCAATATTTCAGTTTCGACGATATATTGCACATCTCAGTATCCATCGGCAAACTCCGCTTCAAGGTAATGCGGTCCTGAAAATGAAAGTGACTGGCATTCCATGCCCAAAGGATTCGACGAGCATATGCCTGGACTGCAGTTTGCCCGAAATGATTCCACTTCTTTAGATTCTCCTAGAAGCACCGTCCATGAGAATACTGTGAGATTCCCGATTTTTTCAGTTCAGCTGCTCTAGCGATAACGGCAGAACACACCACATGATGTGATAATCACGTTAAAATGAGGTATCGATAACATGCTAATATTCAGCGCCGTCATTGGCCGCAATGGACAGAAGTACAGTCCTGCAATGTTTTGTTGAATGACCATGTGCTTGTGGATGAAACCGTGTGTTATCCGTTCATTCTAATCAGTGTTACGTACACACGCCTATCTTGGAAAATCCACAATCATGTTCCTCTTCTCAAAAAGCACAATACATGCTGTTGTCCTCCAGTGGGGATTACACATTGCAGTGTCTTAAATAAATGAGCTGTGATCATAATTGGAAGTGCATGTGCTTTCTCCCCTGTTTGCCGATAAAAAGTGCTCCGTCCTCTATTTGCGAACAGTGCTACAAATAAAGTCGCTTTCATTGGATATGAAACTATTCCCCTTTATTGCAAAATTTTTTGACGCCGTCTGTGACATATCGCCCTGCTTGCGTTCAATGCGTTCAAATCATTGCTTGATTCATCGTAGCAAATCAGGACCACATTTGCCAAGATAAATGGGCCACAGTAGCACTTGAATCCAAAAACTGATGTCCAACGAAAATATCTGATGTTTTTACTAAGTTTAGGTCCTTCACGCAGTTTAAAGACGCAAATGTGTCGCTGGAGCTGGGCTTCGACATAGCTCTTCTTGCCGGTTCCAGCAGCATTGTCAACCATTTATCCGGCCCGTGGTTGAATGGTATGGGCATTACACACACATCCGTCATATGCATCATTCTTTTTGAAAACCTTCTTTATATGCAAATGTTTTCCCGTGGAATGATTCGGGATGGAGTTCTCTTCAGAAAAACCCTTTTCTCGTGACCATGACTGTAAATTTCCGTATCACTGTAGATCAAATATTTGCTTTTCGTTGCGAAATTTCATCATGGCTTATGGGGGCGGGATTCCTGAAAATTTACCGACATCCTTTAATCCAACATAAAGGGGCTTCGATGTTCACAAATGAACATTGCATTGAAGTGCGTGACATATACAAAGTAGAACAATCTAAGAGCATTAGTTTGCAAACGAACCAACCATATTGCTTATCGAGGTACATGAATACTGCACAATGGCAGTCTACACTCAGAAACGATGTGCACTCACTAGGGATATTTATGTTACAGTCATTTGAGACAGGGACAATCTGTGTACATGGAGTGTGTGACCGTTCTTGGGGAGTCCGCTCTAGGGGAGTGAGAGAGTGGAAGTGCATCGATTTTGGTTGATGACATTTGACCAACTTTACAATCAAGCCAATGGAATGTGTTCCTTTTGTGCGAACAGAAAACGAACGTCATATACATGTTTGTTTTCCCACGGTGTCTTCGGTTTATAATCAACTAGACACGTATTCTTAGTTCCAATCTTCCGGTACTTCTGCAGCCGAGTCGGTCCGCAATAATTCGCCATATGTGCAACGTACTTTGTGTAGTACAAAATCCGAAGAACAAATGGGGTATTTCGTGATGTATTTCGCTTGGTGAATCGTTTTTGCCAACCAAAGATGCAATGAAGGTGCTCTGAAAAAAGTGGTTTTCATTTTGATTAAAAAAAACAGACATCGTTCTGACACAAGGTGTGTTGCAAAATGAAGACAGTCACATTAGATGATTGATTCCTTTTACCAACTGAAGAATCTGTCGTTGATGTTGATTGTCCAAACCTAGATGACTTCAGTAAAACAACTCATGTTTTCACCAAAGCGTATCATTAGACTATTTGATAGGGGAAATCGGTAAACCTGAGAAAACTGGTGAGCAATGATGATTTATAAACAGGCTTTCTTTGGGATTTAAAGTAAATGACTTTCGACCGCGGCTTGGTTGCCAATCGTCTGAATCGGTGGACTATATTTCAACAATCAGACACGGAAAAATGTATAATACAACTAGTTCGTCTACTCGTTCTCAATTCCAGAAAAGATGTTTTATATGAGTGTTAGCATCAGACAATCACTTTTTACATAATATGATTTCTAGCACAGCGGAATGGTTCAAATCATCAGTTGAAAACATGGGAGCACTGTACAGCTGGTAAATCCATGACATTATTGGCTAACAGTGCACAACCACTGACCCAAAACTGGGACTCCGACCCAGAGTGGACGATTGCGATTCAAACATCTTAGCTCTTATGTCATCTGCGATTCATTCAGCTTATACATTACATATTAATATGCCTGTGTTTTCGAATCTCGAAAACATATCCCGTGTTCTGGTCTCAGCGGAAAATTGATGGATGTGCACTGGGGATGATTCCTAACAAGGATAAAACCGGCGCGCAGTGTAGCCGTGAATTTCATTGATAAGTTCAGCGTTGACACTGTGTGATCAGTCACACAAAGTCAGAATAATAATAATAAGTTCGAAAATTATTGTCATGAACGGGTGAGTATTCCACATATTTTCTCTCAAAAAAGTTCAACAATCTGTTAGTAGTTTCCAATCACACTTTCCAGTGAAGTTCCTTTAGAACATCCAACTGCTTTATTTTGATTGGATTACACTTCAAAACGGGCCAATTAGCAAGCAATAACTGGATCTATATTGTTCAGTCTTTGTGAAAACAATTTAATCAAGCCAACTTTACCGCTAGTTTGGTTGGAAACAAACATATTTCTCATCAAGCTGACGAATGATAAATAAAACGAGATCTGTTCGCAGGTAAAATAACGGAAGCTGGAAGGCAAGCGGTTTTTTCCGAAGAATTTGAAACGTGTTTCCCCATTCATGTGGATACAGTGATACCGATGTGCCCCAAATAATGCCTGGGCAAAGTTTATTCCCGTAACGGTCTAAAATAGGGAAAGGCATGGGTGTTAAGGTAACTACTGTTTGCGTTTTCTGGCAGAAATATGTTCGGCTTTAATTGGTTTGTTGGATTTCAATGTCTGGCTGGACATCCGTGGCCTTCAACTTTACATTTGTGTTTTCCACTAACGTTTTGCTCCGCGATTGCATGCTCGTTGAACGACAAATAAGACATCAACCTTATACGGGAGCTGACTACCGCGTGCGATGAATTTATCCGCTGACCTATGACCCACATTACCTACAGGAATTTTGGTAACTTAACCATCCGAGCCCCAAGCAATGCTGAATTTGGCTGTATTTGATCAATTCATTACATGTGATTCGGGGGGTTGCACTACTAAACCTAGATTCATCTGGGAAAATATCATGAAATTGTTTCCTAAAATACCACCCGAAATTGAAACGTATTTCATAGTGCGAATAGGTGCAAATATGAAAGTTTGGGTCGCACAGTTTTGTGCCTATAATTGTATGGTACAATACAATGCCAATCATGCTGAAATTGTGCACATCAAATCTTAATTCACTAAGAACACTTCCTTCACTGTAAACACAAAATCGAATATTTCAGCAGCAAGCAGCCTTATGCAAGTTGATTAATTCATGTGGGTCGTCAGTGGCCTCCAATACCGTGTGCCCATACACACCATGGACGTGTAAATGTTCATAATTTAACAGGAGATGCTAATTCAGTAACCGCGTTTTAAAAAAAGAAACACATGAAATAAAACACAGTGTTAGGTATAAATGTTTTGACCTGTTTTTTTTCGTGTGTTCCAATGAGAATCGGTAAAGAAACGTACTTCAGATATGAGTCCACCCACTGAAATCCCGATTCTAAAACTCTGGATGTTCGGATTTTATCCATTGAATTGTCAGTCTTATATCGATGAGTTTATCAAACGAGAGGTTTGTGGCCGTCAGTACCTGTAGAATTCTGTTTTGTTTGTTTGAATAAAACCAGATCAGCACTGAATAAATTATGAGGCTACCCACTGGTGAAAAATCAGAAGGTGAAGCTCAGTATATATATATATATATATATATATATATATATATATATATATATATATATATGGACAGACTTCAAAGGGATAAAAAGGATGTATATTAGGTGTCAAATGTGGTTACCGTCCTAATCTTATCGCACTGTGCATGCTTGATGTACATTCTGTTTTCAATCTGCTCTGTTCATTTAGGTGTTTCACTGATACTTGATTCTCAAGAAGCAAATTGCCACCTGGTGTTTAAAACCGTCCCACTAACTCTAGTGAGAACTCAGATATGCCTCAGAATCATTTCACGTTATTATCACAGAACAAAGTATATGCAAGTTGTTCTCACTTTCGCCCACTCGCTGCATACAACGCATTGATCCAACAGGTGTTGGCGACCAAGCCTTGAGGCGTAAACAACGCTGACGAGACTCATTTCTCATCTATCGATCCACTCAAGCGATCGACTGCCTTGTCGCTCGAGATTCCGTTGTCTACGGCTTTCGGCTTGGTATCGCACCAGTGGTGACTGCAGACTCGACTTGGCTATCCGACAACGCTGAATTACCACATTCTCTCACACCTGGCACATCCATACGACCACATGATTATAAAAACTGCCGATACAAGCGCTACTATATCTGCCTCTACTACTAATAATGATGCCACGCTTCCCTCTTCTACTAAGGCTACCACTAATACCATAACTCTTATTACTAGCGATGTTAGCACTACTGATACTTCAAGTATGATTGAGTGTACGAGGACAGTTTTGAAGTGATTATGACCGTGACAACTTCGGAGGGACTGACGGGAACAAGGTCAGGGAAAACAGAAAACCCATACTAGTTAATCCTCCAACTGATTGATGACTGTCTTCAAGTAGACTGTACAGATATAACGCAAATAAGCAAATTATTTGTCGGGACAACTTGTGACGGTTAATTTTGCCCGTATTTGACAAAGAACCGTTGCGAGCGTCGGGTGTGTTACCATTGGGAGCATTATAAGTAGGAAGAATGGTGAAGGAGAGTAGGTTGTAGGGCGGATACAAAGACTTAATAGAAGAGATTGAACATCCATCAGTAGCCCAATTATCACCACCGGCGGCGCGTATGCAATAGGCAGTGAGGTCCTGATCATCCTGCGTGACGAACGATGCACTATGGAATACTTTGTATTCGCGGCCAAAGACTTCATATAAAACTGTTCCAGAGGCACAGGAGGGGATAAGAACGACGAGAAACACTCTAACCAAACTAGTCTAATAGAAACCTTGTCTTCAGAAATTTTGTCCTACGTTTGTTCATGTAACTGGTGCCGACAATCCCACGGCAGGTTTCTACTTTTTTAAAATATGCATTACGACTCTGTTCTTGTGTTCAGGTACTCGGGAGTGATAATTTCGAGCAATTTAAACTTAGGATTTTTTCTGTGTATTTTTTTCTGTTTCTGAGATATCACATTGGGTTACACTCGCATTTTACGATGCTTCTCATAAAAACAATTCACGTATTTATTCATAACTTTGCCTCCCCAAAGGTTTACGTTTCTACTATACGACAACCTTTCAAAGTATTTCGCTCGCACTTACACTCGGAGGATCGAACTCTCAAACTCGACGCATCTGTCAGAGCAATCTACCGTTGACCACCTCACAAACGGTGTTGACAGCTCTAGTGCCGAATTCGTCCATTCATCCTGGCACGCGCTGGACTTCGCCCAACGGAATGAACTTATTTGTACTTATTGCATTCACGGTCCACTTTACGACTTAGTAACTGAATAATGATTCGTGGCGGTTGAAATTTCTTTATTTGCTGTTTCAACAACAACCGAACTGAACTACAGTTTTTTCACCTGCTGCTGAGTGGGCAGTACCATTTTCTAGACTGTCCCGATTTTCAAAAGTTTCTTCCTTAAATGTAATTTTTTTACTGTTGTATGCTAAAGTCCATTGTATTCTTCATAGCGACTTATCGATAAACTCGGTCAATCGATTGGAATGTCTCCTACTGCCTGTAGCCCTGTTCTGCCCATATCGTGCGTAGGGATAGTGAGACTAAGTTTCCGCTAGATTGACTGCACAAAACATCGTGATAGTCGCAACAACATTGTTGTTTCTTTCTAAAAAACGGATCCTCCTATTGAGATTTCTACTCGAGTCAGCTTACTTTAAGGAACAGGATTCACAGCCATTAGCGCTTTCAAGTGAAGAATATGCTGTAACCACTGAGACACGGCTGACAGATGATGAACAGGATCTATTGCCACCTACCTGGAACCAACTCCATCTACACGCTACGGGTAAAATATTGAAGTGATAACTCAGGTAAAATCTGCCGGTGGCCTTCGTACCGGAAAATGCGTGCAACTCACTAACCGTTATATGTCACCAGTTGGTACACTCTGTCTAGAGTCCAGCGTATGACGCTCTTCAGAAAGAGTATACTCGCCTAATATGCCGAAAGGTTTGATGATTCTGGTTTTGGCTTGCAAAAGCTGACAATTATTCGAATCTGTCTTGGGCGTCCTGAACTGTCGAACACGGTTAATTCTAGTTTCAGAAATAAGTGAACTGTGGTTTATTGATTATTTCCGGCCATTACCGAAAACACGTCGAAGAAGTTAAATGCATAGTGGTTATGAACGAACACTTTGAGCGCTAGACTGAAGCCACAGTCGTTTCTCATCAGCACTCCAATGCGATCAGTGTGGTCATGATGATACATATCGTATCCAATCATGGGGTTCCAAAATGGTGTATCACCGGCCAATGTCACATTTGGAGAGCGATGAATTTCAGGCATGGCTGCAGAACCTGGAAATCCGAAGGATACTATAGGATACGTATCACCCCATACCAACTGCCTTACGTAACAGAACAAACGCACTATCGATGGAGGGTGGGCGACCAGGGCGAAAATCTGGATCAAGTAAAGCCATTGTAGAAGCTATCAAATCGCCCACCCTAGCAGCCCATCACGAAATATCACCCATATCAATTGATATAAAGAAAACTACTGAGATTTCCCGTTGACATTGAAGTAGGCACATGGCCGGTATTTAAGACGGCATCCATCGAAGTCCACCATACAAGTAACATGGCACATATGAGCTCGAAAAAAACCCAGGAATGTGTGATGAAGGCCTACAATATGCAAATTACAAGTGAAGCGGAATCTTTCATGATACGCAAGTAGTCAGTCAAAATACAAGAAGCTCCTTGGAGGACTGAGTGTAGATGGATTTATTCGGCCATGGAAGCCCGCCGCCCAGTCCGTTATATACTGAGCTTTCACGAAGAACAGTATACGCACCTGTATGAGCGACTGCTTTGATAATAAGACCCAAAAGAAGGCTCACCACCAGGAGGGTTTCCGGTCTAATGCCGACAAAGCTACGGAACGGATAAGGGGATTGAAGTCAACAGTTGAGGAGTTTCTGAAGCGAGTCCACAAAACTCGGATCGCTATTTTGTCAGTATCGAGGAGTGCGGTAGGAATATGCATGGTACTAACTAAATATGAAAGTGCTTGGTTGCTCATAAACCGTCATGGACAATTGTGCAACGAAAATGAACGCGACTTTGTCGTAGGGACCAGAAGAAATAAGGTGCAGGAATATATAGACGACCCCAGCCTCCGACTCCATGTGAACTGTTTTCAGTGGGACTGAACTATTGTTTGTTGAATGAATATTAATGTTTTGTATGATTAAATTTGATGTTCAAAAAGCGAAATCTCCTGCTACCCACCTATCACTGGACAGAACTTGAAATATACCAATACTACGACCAATCTTACCTCTTTTACAGCTAACACTAGTACCGCTACTATTCAGACAAGCGCTACAACTACCATTTCTTGCCTGTCTGAAGGCTGACGAATTCATTGAGTACTGTGCTTTCACCTTTTTTGGAGAGCATGATGACACACAGTTCCGTACTATAAATGTTTGTCACTGACGCTATCAGTGAAAATAAGCTACAATTCCACACTCGATGTACTATGTACCATATGCTAAATGGAATTCCCTCGAAATCTCTGCATACCAGGTGCAGCCTTGCGTATCTTACCACTGTTCAATGAGTGCAGTGATATATATATATATATATATATATATATATATATATATATATATATATATATATATGTTAATGTTTTGGACTCGCTTGTTCCAGAAATGATAATGTTTTTGTTTTTGGAAAGGCCCCCCTAGAAGGCTGAGCCTCAGTATTTCCAATATGTCTGTTAAAACTGCAGAATGCTGAAGAAAGCAATTTTCGATCATGGACGCCTTAATGATGGAAATGTCGTAGTTTGTCTAAGGTTTGTTGTTTCACAAGTTTGGCTCGTCAAAGACAGAACAAAAATAGGTGATTCACAGAGAAATAGTCAAATGATCGCGCTTTCATGGAAATTATCTGGTTGGAACAATAAACTGGTATACTTTGCATTATTTCACATGACATTTTAAACCGACTGATTTCGATCTCTTTTGCAATGACGCAAGCGTCGTACTGTTTTGGATAAACGATGAGCTGTTCCACGTTACTTTTGTGCTAATTGTAGAGCATCAGCATACCAGTTTTATTTTAATTTCCAGTGAAAAAACATAATGAGACCGAACTTGAGCTAATAACAAACAAGTACGCACCATATATTATTAGTTGAACAACCTAGGGAATACTCAAGTTATTCCTTGTATTCTTGGACGCAGTGAAAATGGAATTTTGGGTTGTTTATTGTGAAAAGTGGCATTTCAAATTTGGTTGGATACTATTCTCAAAAGCAAGACATATGACTAAATTAGGGTTTGAAAGTGGCAAATGACTCCATCGATTTTTTTGTCATTCTGTTTGTTAAGCTTGGATTATCTGGATGACCTGGTTCACTCTCATTGCAATAAATACTAGCGATTTTTCGGAGGATTTTTCGTCATTCAGATAGGTGATATTGTTGATAAACCCTGAGGCAACAAAAATGGTGGCCTCATAGGTCCTTAGTCTTTTCCAAGGACACAAGGAAAAGGACTTGGATGTCAGCAAAAAGAAAATTTTTCGGTGGACGGGACGCTAGTCAGTTTACAAATGCAAAGGTGTATTCAATATATCGTGGTATCAAAAAATGTACCTAAACGAGAGATACACCGAACGGAAATGAAAGCAACGGCTCAGCAGAAAGCAAACCACAAGCGTAAACGATCGGTGAAGGACCAGAAGTGGAAGTGATTTTAAAAAAAGCTCGACGGAAACCTCGGAAATATTTGTCCAGTAAAACGTACGCAGCCAAACGAAGCAGTGAGGTCAATGTCGAACGTCAGAAAAAGATCCCAGGGAACATTTTTCTAAAATGATGTCTAGAAAACGGTAATAATCTCGGAAAAATGGAGGTCACTACAAGGTCACCCGTGTCAGGATTTCTCGCTGAACCTGTAATGCAGGTCTGCGAAAACATTGCATTACCAAGGATCTGGTCGAATATTTGGGCCAGATATGTGGATGACACTCTCGTCATGATGAAACGCTTGGATATTGAAAACATGCAAAGAACAAATATTACCATCATCAATGACATCAAATTCACCATGGAGTCGGAGGACAATGGAGAATTGGAATTTCTAGGTGCTCGTAAAACGAAACGCCAAAGGCACGTTGGAGACATCCGTGAAACCGAAACTAACACAGACGGATGAAATATTAGGCTTTGAGAGCAATCACTCAAATCATTATAAAAGGTCATGCATTCGGACCCTGTTCACGGGAGCTAAAATTCACTGCAGCACAAGAGAACTTAAACCAAAAGAAGAAGAATAACTCTTTAGAATGTTCCAGCGAAACGGATATCCAAGAAACGTCTTGTAAAAAATTGTGTATGGGATGAATAGGAAAACAAATCAAAGAACACAATCAAAAAGAAGGATCATACCACCCTACATGGAAAAAGTCTCTGTAACAACTGCAAGAATACTCCAATCTCAGGAAATAACAGTTGACCACAGACCAACCAAGACCAGGAGACAACTCATATCAAAACCAAAAGAACAATTCAAAACTGAAAAAAAGAGGGGTATTGTTTTTACAAGGCCAAGTGAATGGACTGCGACATGCTACATCGGTCAAATCTGGAGAAAGGTTGTCACTCAAATGCGCTTGCCTAAACTGGCCACAAACACACATGACACATTCTCTCTCATATAAGTCCACAAGGATCAAGAAGGTAACAAGTTCAATCTGAACGAGAATAAAATTGTGGATCAAGCAACCACGAGGCAATCAAGGAAGATTTTGCAAGCCTGGTACTCTTCAAGCAGCTCAGTCAACAGACATATTGAATTGGATAACGTGTACAATATGAGGAAGAACATACCGTTGAACTAATAAAGAAAGTCAGAAGCTGAATCAGTGGGCCAATATCATTCAACCTGTATTATTCAATCTCAGTTTTTTACAATCATACAACTTCGGAACTGATCCGCGAGAATTCAGATATCAGAAACGGAAACAACAGCAGAAAGCAAAAGAATTTCGGACTTACCAAACGGGACGTAAATCATCAAAGGTCAATGATCAACTTCTTAGAGGTGAAGTGGAAAATCAAAGTCGTCTACGAAGCTCAAGATTATGACTGATGACAAACTTATAAGTGATCAATACCAAAAACGCTCTTGCACTGACGATGTCTCCTCGACTTGTGTTGAGATATTTGCGACCTAAACGCCAAGCTCAGCGATCAGAACATCACGGTTATGCAAGGTAGTCTGGGTAGCTTTTAGGAAGACAGTCAGTGGTTGGATGTAAAACTATTGGCAGTTCCCATCAGACACAATTCCAGATTGAATGGTATACTATAGTAATATGACCGCTACGCGAGCAATGTTAACACTAGCCAACCCACTGTGAACGCGTATGCCCAAACCGGTTATCCAGAGTCATTCTCGGCAGTCCTTTCTGATTTTGACAGTTCATTCTTTTTACACCTTTAATGAAGCTCACTCTAGTTCCTTCTCCATTTTCTAAGTATAAAACCTCTGTTTTTGGGAAACCTTTGTAACTATTTCATCTAATCTGAATATTATTCTCTTTTCCAAAACAATTTGCGGAACGTTGGGCTGAATCACTCTAATATGTTTTTTCGTGGGTTCGTTACCGACACATTTTCGCGTTGCATCAGTTAAATCCCTCTAATTCAAAGACCATTTTTATCTTTGCTTATCACCACAGCGAACTGTTCCGACCGTGTCTGTCTGCTCTGACCCCTATAGAATCAAGGAGCATTTTGTTACTGCAACGTGTTCATCACCGAGGTTGCAAGTTAACCGACGGATAATATATTAGTCACTCGAATCAGTAACTCAGATTGATTTTGAAATCTAAAACTTTCCGCCGTCATTGGTAATCACAAAAGCCTCTCTGAGCCTTATTCTCCTATAGCCGATTCTGGATTTCCCTCTATTCAATCAAATAAATCGTGAACTCTAAAACACGTAAGGATCCATACTTGTTTTTTCCATCAACAATATTTCTTTATTGTATATACGTGTTTCTGTTTTGCTTGACATACTTTTCACGTTAGGAAGCAACGTTCTTTATGAACCATCCTTCATCTTGCAGCTGATCTTCTGTACGGAA
>CANUEZ040000483.1:32500-42500 GCA_948099385.1 Fasciola hepatica | reverse complement strand
GGCAGCAATCCTGACAATGTCAGGCACCCCGTCTCTGCACCGATTTACCGGATCACTTAGGACCGCCTGACCCATGGCCAACTGCTGTTCCCATGGAACCCTTCTCCACCTCGGCCTTCAAGGTTCTCACTTGAATATTTGCTACTACCACCAAGATCTGCACCCGTGGCGGCTCCACTCAGGCTCACGCCCGAAGCTTCCCGCTCACCACGGCGACCCTCCTACTCGTCACAACAATTCCGCGCCTGAGTCATGTGGCTTGCCCTCACACCACACATTACCGACTCAGCTTGCAATGACGGTCCGGTATAGGTCCGACGCTCCAGCGCCATCCATTTTCAGGGCTGGTTGATTCGGCAGGTGAGTTGTTACACACTCCTTAGCGGATTCCAACTTCCATGGCCACCGTCCTGCTGTCTGGACCAACCAACACCTTTTGTGGTATCTCATGAGCGTCGTGTTAGGCACCTTAACCGAACGTTTGGTTCATCCCACAGCGCCAGTTCTGCTTACCAAAAATGGCCCACTTGGCACTCACATTCAACGCCCAGCTCCGTTTGAGCGAGTTAGGCTTCTCACCCATTTAAAGTTTGAGAATAGGTTGAGGACGTTTCGCCCCCAATGCCTCTAATCATTCGCTTTACCGGATAAAACTGTTTATATCACAGAATGCCAGCTATCCTGAGGGAAACTTCGGAGGGAACCAGCTACTAGATGGTTCGATTAGTCTTTCGCCCCTATACTCACGTTTGACGATCGATTTGCACGTCAGAATCGCTGCGGTCCTCCACCAGAGTTTCCTCTGGCTTCAACCTGCGCAAGCATAGTTCACCATCTTTCGGGTCTCAACATGTACGCTCATGCTCCGCCCCGACGATGAGCAAGCACGAGGCTGCCTCTACGCCATGGGACGGGCCGGTGATGCGCCTGCCGCTCGAAGCTTGGTAGTACCGCGCATGAGAAACGACAGGATCTCACCTCAGCCCAGACAAGCCGAGCCTTCACTTTCACTGCGCCTTTGGGTTTCGTAACGCCCAATGACTCGCGCACATGTTACTCTCCTTGGTCCGTGTTTCAAGACGGGTCAGGTGGATAGTCTACCACTACACCACAGACTGTGGGCCCTTTCAAAGTGCAACAAACGCAACCGCCGACCGAACGACACCGAGCCATCACCTGGCCTGCATTCACAAGCAACAAGGCAACCAGACCCAGAGCCGCCGGCGCGACAGGCACGCCCGCACACACAACAAGCCGCCGTCTCCGACGTACCGCACAGAACCGAAGCAGTCGGCTATTACACCCGAAGCACGATAAATCGCACAACGGGCTACCTGCCATCCCGACCTAGCAAGGACACAAGGACCCTACCAAGCCGGTTTAACCGCAACAGCCAGACAGCAACGTCGGTCGTGGTGAACACTCTGAGAAAGTGCACTGGCAAGCAGGTCCGTCAGTACCCGGGCGCACAACACCTGATGAGTGATTCGCGCATCCCCACCGAAGCGGGGACCTGCAGCTAAGCAGACCCGAGCACACAACCAATATGACCAAGCTCATGCCATACTCACCAGCTGAATCCTCAGAGCTTGCAGTTCAACTCCACCTGTTTACCTCTGAACGGTTTCACGCACTGTTTACTCTCTCTTCAAAGTACTTTTCAACTTTCCCTCACGGTACTTGTTCGCTATCGGACTCGTGCTAGTATTTAGCCTTGGATGGAGTTTACCACCCGCTTTGGGCTGCATTCACAAACAACCCGACTCCAAGGTCTGCTCAGGAAGATACTGGCCATTCTGAATCTCCACCCCCACGGGCCTTTCACCCTCATTGGGCCATGTCCGAGTAACCTTACTCATTATAGGACTTAGGGTGGAGCAGCATCTTCGCGAGCTAACCTGAACACCACATTGCCTAGGGGCCAAATGACCACAGGCTTCGGTGCTGGGCTTTTCCCTGTTCACTCGCCGTTACTAAGGGAATCCTGGTTAGTTTCTTTTCCTCCGCTTAGTGATATGCTTAAGTTCAGCGGGTAATCACGTCTGAACCGAGGTCAGGAAGACAGACCACGAAGGGTACCGTCGCTATATGAAAATAGCATCAGACACATGACCAAGTTCAGCATCAAACCAATGACAAAGTGACAGTGACGGAACGTGCCTGGTATGGAATTATCCCAGAAATCATAAGTGTGCCGACTAGGGGATCGCCAAACACACTGACAACTGAGTACCAACCCGATTATTAAACCACGATTCCGCCACTGCACCTCACCACGGCTTTCTGCCAAGACAAGGGTGCATCCGGATACATTAGGGAAACGCCATAGATCTGGCACCTCACATGATTACTCATAGAGGAGATCACGCCAGCTGGCAAAACCCAAGCCACGACTTTTTGGGCGTCGTGATAGTTTATAAGCCGACCCTCGGACAGGCGTGGCCACAGGCTAACCCATGGCCGCAATATGCGTTCAAGATGTCGATGTTCAAAGCAGTATGCAGTTTGCATTAATTCACACAGTTGGCTGCGCTCTTCATCGACACACGAGCCGAGTGATCCACCGTTCAGAGTTGTACGTATGGTCAAAGACCAGGTTATCAGTCCAACCCGGGATAGGCACCGCCGGGCGACGTACGTGCAGTCCAGCCACAAGGACCGGGTGCATGCGAGGGCAATGGCAAAGAATGGCAAGCCATTCAGTACCACTTTAACAGTGTAAATGTAGTAATGAAACAGTTCATAGGGCGGGAGCAGGGCCGTAGCCCAAATCTCCTCTTTAAGCCTAGCACTACCAATCGTGGCAGTACAACCCGTTCTCCTGGCTTGGACAAGCGCCCCGAGAGACGCAAGCATACCATCGGAGTATCATACAGGTAGGCACCCCATCAGTGTTCGGATATGCTGTGACCTCAATGAGCCAGGCATAGCCGTCCGCAAATTTTTATCGCATGACATGACGGTCACACGTGTATCGCTTGTGTGAGAGTAGATTTTCAGGTAATGATCCTTCCGCAGGTTCACCTACGGAAACCTTGTTACGACTTTTACTTCCTCTAAATGATCAAGTTTGGTCGTCTTCTCAGCACCGGTCGAGCGGCCGAAGCCACTACAATGGCACCAATCCGAGGACCTTGCTAAACCATTCAATCGGTAGTAGCGACGGGCGGTGTGTACAAAGGGCAGGGACGTAATCAGCGCAAGCTTATGACTTGCACTTACCAGGAATTCCTCGTTCACGGGGAACAATTGCAAGCCCCGATCCCAGTCACGACGGTTATGATACAGTTTACCCAACCTGCTCAGGCCAGGATTCCAAACTCGCTGAAACCGTCATTGTAGCGCACGTGCGGCCCCGGACATCTAAGGGCATCACAGACCTGTTATTGCTCAATTTCGTGCGACTGAATACCGCTTGTCCCTCTAAGAAGTAAGTACCTGCGCCGCACCCGCCGGTCAACGTAACCACTACCCCACGAGGAGGCAATGGACAACGCAACCTGCACGAGCACAGAGGACAGGCATACTATTTAGCAGGCCAGAGTCTCGTTCGTTATCGGAATTAACCAGACAAATCGCTCCACCAACTAAGAACGGCCATGCACCACCAACCACCGAATCAAGAAAGAGCTATCAATCTGTCAATCCTCACAGTGTCCGGGCCGGGTGAGTTTTCCCGTGTTGAGTCGAATTAAGCCGCAGGCTCCACTCCTGGTGGTGCCCTTCCGTCAATTCCTTTAAGTTTCAGCTTTGCAACCATACTTCCCCCGGAGCCCAAAGACTTAAGGGTTTCCCGGGGACTGCCCGTGGGGACACATAAAGAACCACCACGGATCGTCAGTTGGCATCGTTTATGGTCAGAACTAGGACGGTATCTGATCGTCTTCGAACCTCTGACTTTCGCTCAAGATCAATGAAAACATCCTTGGCAAATGCTTTCGCTGTAGTTTGTCTGGCGGCGATCCAAGAATTTCACCTCTAACACCGCCATACAAATGCCCCCGTCTGTCCCTCTTAACCATTACTTCGGATCCGAAAACCAACAAAATAGAACCGAAGTCCTATTCCATTATTCCATGCAAGAATTTTCAGGCACAAAGGCCTGCTTTGAGCACTCAAATTTGTTCAAAGTAAACGTGCTGTCCGCCTCCGACACCCGATTAAAGGCACCAAGAAGCATGCCAACAGACTAGCAGGCAAGCCCACCAGTCACGCTGACACCTGTAAACAGACACAGCAGAAAGGAAGCACAACCACGAGACCGACTCGCAAGCTCAACCCGGCAGTAACCAGGCCAGACCCACGAGCGACGGCATGTAGCCATGCGACCCAGATCCAACTACGAGCTTTTTAACTGCAACAACTTTAATATACGCTTCTGGAGCTGGAGTTACCGCGGCTGCTGGCACCAGACTTGCCCTCCAGTTGATCCTCGTTAAAGGATTTAAATTGTACTCATTCGAATTACGGAGCCTCTAGTGAGTCCCGTATCCGTATTTTTCGTCACTACCTCCCCGTGCCGGGATTGGGTAATTTGCGTGCCTGCTGCCTTCCTTGGAAGTGGTAGCCGTTTCTCAGGCTCCCTCTCCGGAATCGAACCCTGATTCCCCGTTACCCGTTAGCACCATGGTAGGCAGGTCACCTACCATCGAAAATTGATAGGGCAGACATTTGAAAGATCCGTCGCCGACACAAGGCCGACTGCGATCAGTGAAGTTATCCAGAGTCATCACAGAATGCAACAGGGACGACCGAAGCCGCCCCCGGTTGGTTCTGTTCTAATAAATCCACCCGTTCCCTCGCGGGTCAGGGCATAGTGGCATGTATTAGCTCTAGAATTACTACAGTTATCCATGTAGTATGTACGATCCAAGGAACCATAGCTGATTTAATGAGCCATTCGCGGTTTCACCGTTTAAAGGTATGTACTTAGACATGCATGGCTTAATCTCTGAGACAAGCATATGACTACTGGCAGGATCAACCAGATTATTCACAGTCCTCAACCCGTTCAGCCGAAGCCGTCGGGGCACAGGATCAAAATCAACGAGCTAGCCGCTGGACCGTGTCGCGGTTTCACGGAGCGTTAGCTTCACATGCGCACCACCACATGTTTTCACAGGAAGAGACGTTGCCCCGGGCGTCACATTCCCATTCATACAGCAGTTTCCTGCTAGCGAATATCGATCATGCACCACCAAAGCAACCTGCACCTGGTCGCCCGGCTTACAGGACAAGCCAATCGGATTAATCAGCTCAAGAGAGGCACGCCACACTCGAGAACGAATGACCAGCCCCGAAGAACCAGCCCTCCGCTAAGGAGCGAGCAGCCATCCCACTTCATATGCGAGGAAATTCACCCCACACCCAGTTACGAGCAACCGCGGCAGGGGCACGCCACCAAGGCGATATCCACCGGCACACGGAAACAGACGATCGCCGCACCAACCCAAGCCGTAGCCCGGGGTAGGTCAGTAAGAACACGGCAACATAGCAAGCTTCAGGATTGTCACCATCGAGCACGCAGGCCAGGGGCATCTATGCTACAATTAGGCCAAGCGACTGGATGTGACCGGTGGGCGTCACCCCACATATATCATGCAAAACTAGATGAGTTACAAACTGGATGATAAAAAATAACACTGAGATGAACTTGGAAAAAAATATGTGTGGACCTTTAGGCTCTATATAGACCAACGGGTCCATATAGAGTCAAATATATATGCGCATCATAGCCTATATGCACCATACAGGCCCATATCTATAGCCTATATAGACTCCCTATGCAAGCCTATAGGCTCGTATGCTGGACTATAGGCTCATATACCGGCCTGTATGCGCTGTATAAGCCCATACCTATAGCCTATACAGACTCCCTATGCAAGCCTATACACTACATACACGGCCTATTGCAACTCCATATAGACGGGTAAACGGCGGTGGTAACCTTGACTCTCTTATGGACCCGTATGCTGGCCTATAGGCCCATATACCAGCCTATATGCATTGTATAGGCCTATACCTATAGCCCATATGGACTCCCTATGCAAGCCTATAGGCTCGCATGCCGGCCCATGGGCTCGTATGCCGGCCCACAAGCCCATATGCCAGCCCATATGCACTGTATAGGCCCATACCTATAGCCTATATAGACTCCCTATGCAAGCCTATAGGCTCGTATGCTGGACTATAGGCTCATATACCGGCCTATATGCGCTGTATAAGCCCATACCTATAGCCTATACAGACTCCCTATGCAAGCCTATACACTACATACACGGCCTATTGCAACTCCATATAGACGGGTAAACGGCGGTGGTAACCTTGACTCTCTTATGGACCCGTATGCTGGCCTATAGGCCCATATACCAGCCTATATGCATTGTATAGGCCTATACCTATAGCCCATATGGACTCCCTATGCAAGCCTATAGGCTCGCATGCCGGCCCATGGGCTCGTATGCCGGCCCACAAGCCCATATGCCAGCCCATATGCACTGTATAGGCCCATACCTATAGCCTATATAGACTCCCTATGCAAGCCTATAGGCTCGTATGCCGGCCCACAAGCCCATATGCCAGCCCATATGCACCATATAGACCCATACCTATAGCCTACATAGACTCCCCATGCAAGCCTATATACTATATGCACGGCCTATGGTAACTCCATATAGACGGGTAAACGGCGGTAGTAACTCGGACTCTCCGAGGAGAGAGGGTACTCCCTATATAACATACAGAACTAGATGAGGGTCTCAGAATGGCTGCAATAAATAGGTTTTTTTGCTATAACTTTTTCAAAAATTAATTTTTCCCGATTATTTTTTTTTGTGCAGTTGTACAAATGCGTGCTGCATGACCCAGTGTAATATCTCCGACCTAGCAAAATATTTCTTCGGACGAATTTCGAAAAAACTGAAACAAAAACCTGAAAGGAGGGTGAGTTACCCCCGCCGATGACCCGAGTACATAAAATCGCAGTTACATGGCCGATGGTGCAATACAGAACGCAGGCACGGCCTATGCTGGCATATAGGCTCCTATGCTACACTATAGGCGCATATGCACGCCTATATACGGCCCGTACGCACGGCCTATGCTGGTATATAGGCTCCTATGCTACACTATAGGCGCATATGCACGCCTATATACGGCCCGTACGCACGGCCTATGCTGGTATATAGGCTCCTATGCTGCACTATAGGCGCATATGCACGCCTATATACGGCCCGTACGCACGGCCTATGCTGGTATATAGGCTCCTATGCTACACTATAGGCGCCTATGCACGCCTATATACGGCCCGTACGCACGGCCTATGCTGGTATATAGGCTCCTATGCTACACTATAGGCGCCTATGCACGCCTATATACGGCCCGTACGCACGGCCTATGCTGGCATATAGGCTCCTATGCTACACTATAGGCGCATATGCACGCCTATATACGGCCCGTACGCACGGCCTATGCTGGCATATAGGCTCCTATGCTACACTATAGGCGCCTATGCACGCCTATATACGGCCCGTACGCACGGCCTATGCTGGTATATAGGCTCCTATGCTACACTATAGGCGCCTATGCACGCCTATATACGGCCCGTACGCACGGCCTATGCTGGTATATAGGCTCCTATGCTACACTATAGGCGCATATGCACGCCTATATACGGCCCGTACGCACGGCCTATGCTGGTATATAGGCTCCTATGCTACACTATAGGCGCATATGCACGCCTATATACGGCCCGTACGCACGGCCTATGCTGGCATATAGGCTCCTATGCTACACTATAGGCGCATATGCACGCCTATATACGGCCCGTACGCAGGGCCTATGCTGGTATATAGGCTCCTATGCTACACTATAGGCGCCTATGCACGCCTATATACGGCCCGTACGCACGGCCTATGCTGGTATATAGGCTCCTATGCTACACTATAGGCGCATATGCACGCCTATATACGGCCCGTACGCACGGCCTATGCTGGTATATAGGCTCCTATGCTACACTATAGGCGCCTATGCACGCCTATATACGGCCCGTACGCACGGCCTATGCTGGTATATAGGCTCCTATGCTACACTATAGGCGCCTATGCACGCCTATATACGGCCCGTACGCACGGCCTATGCTGGCATATAGGCTCCTATGCTACACTATAGGCGCATATGCACGCCTATATACGGCCCGTACGCACGGCCTATGCTGGTATATAGGCTCCTATGCTACACTATAGGCGCCTATGCACGCCTATATACGGCCCGTACGCACGGCCTATGCTGGTATATAGGCTCCTATGCTACACTATAGGCGCATATGCACGCCTATATACGGCCCGTACGCACGGCCTATGCTGGTATATAGGCTCCTATGCTACACTATAGGCGCATATGCACGCCTATATACGGCCCGTACGCACGGCCTATGCTGGCATATAGGCTCCTATGCTACACTATAGGCGCATATGCACGCCTATATACGGCCCGTACGCAGGGCCTATGCTGGTATATAGGCTCCTATGCTACACTATAGGCGCCTATGCACGCCTATATACGGCCCGTACGCACGGCCTATGCTGGTATATAGGCTCCTATGCTACACTATAGGCGCATATGCACGCCTATATACGGCCCGTACGCACGGCCTATGCTGGTATATAGGCTCCTATGCTACACTATAGGCGCATATGCACGCCTATATACGGCCCGTACGCACGGCCTATGCTGGTATATAGGCTCCTATGCTACACTATAGGCGCATATGCACGCCTATATACGGCCCGTACGCACGGCCTATGCTGGCATATAGGCTCCTATGCTACACTATAGGCGCATATGCACGCCTATATACGGCCCGTACGCAGGGCCTATGCTGGTATATAGGCTCCTATGCTACACTATAGGCGCCTATGCACGCCTATATACGGCCCGTACGCACGGCCTATGCTGGTATATAGGCTCCTATGCTACACTATAGGCGCATATGCACGCCTATATACGGCCCGTACGCACGGCCTATGCTGGCATATAGGCTCCTATGCTACACTATAGGCGCATATGCACGCCTATATACGGCCCGTACGCAGGGCCTATGCTGGTATATAGGCTCCTATGCTACACTATAGGCGCCTATGCACGCCTATATACGGCCCGTACGCACGGCCTATGCTGGTATATAGGCTCCTATGCTACACTATAGGCGCATATGCACGCCTATATACGGCCCGTACGCACGGCCTATGCTGGTATATAGGCTCCTATGCTACACTATAGGCGCCTATGCACGCCTATATACGGCCCGTACGCACGGCCTATGCTGGTATATAGGCTCCTATGCTACATTATAGGCGCCTATGCACGCCTATATACGGCCCGTACGCACGGCCTATGCTGGTATATAGGCTCCTATGCTACACTATAGGCGCCTATGCACGCCTATATACGGCCCGTACGCACGGCCTATGCTGGTATATAGGCTCCTATGCTACACTATAGGCGCCTATGCACGCCTATATACGGCCCGTACGCACGGCCTATGCTGGTATATAGGCTCCTATGCTACACTATAGGCGCATATGCACGCCTATATACGGCCCGTACGCACGGCCTATGCTGGTATATAGGCTCCTATGCTGCACTATAGGCGCATATGCACGCCTATATACGGCCCGTACGCACGGCCTATGCTGGTATATAGGCTCCTATGCTACACTATAGGCGCCTATGCACGCCTATATACGGCCCGTACGCACGGCCTATGCTGGTATATAGGCTCCTATGCTACACTATAGGCGCCTATGCACGCCTATATACGGCCCGTACGCACGGCCTATGCTGGTATATAGGCTCCTATGCTACACTATAGGCGCCTATGCACGCCTATATACGGCCCGTACGCACGGCCTATGCTGGTATATAGGCTCCTATGCTACACTATAGGCGCATATGCACGCCTATATACGGCCCGTACGCACGGCCTATGCTGGTATATAGG